>JXCR01146152.1:38441-63726 GCA_002079205.1 Phalaenopsis hybrid cultivar
CATAAAAGATGATTCTCGATTGGTCAATTGACGGTCAGTGTTGACAGTGGTGGTCCAATCTTACGACCAGTTCCAACTACGAAGGGACTTACCAATAGTGAAAAAGATTTGACTAGTCATTCGTCAGAATTGACGTGATCTGGGATGAGACACTTGAGGATCTTTGGCTATCTTCTTGGGGGATCCTAGCCCGACAGAGCCGGGACTTACAAGCCAAGCTAAAGGAGATGCACAATGAAATTATCGTTCTTCATCATGAGATTGCTAGGATTGGGGTGGATGATTTGGAATTTCCCAAAGTCTCATGCTTGTTTCCACCAGAAAGAAATATCGGTAATGTGATAGTAAGTTCCTAGATAGCTTACAAAGCTGGAATTCAAGTTTTAATCCATTGGATTAGCATATTTGAAGATGCAAACCTAATTTCATGCCTTTCAAAGCATCCATAAGGTACCATAAAGAGGAGAAGAAGAGATGAAAGAAGAAGAAGAAGAAGAAGAAGAGGAAGAAGAAGAAGAAGAAGAAAAGAAGTTTAAGCTTGGAAAAGAAAATAACTAAACAATTTTTATTATCCTCTGCTTTCCGTAGACATTAACAATAATAACTTATTTTATTAAATAAGTAAATCAATGGCATACTTGAAAATATTACAAAGCATAGAATAGGTACTGGAAAATTATAACACACTAATATAAAACCCTCATTATCCAGCTGAACCCTAGGCGTGGAGAGCATACACAGGGAGCACCAAATGCTCTAAAGAATATCTGGAGAAAGGTTCAACTGCCAATGGGCAGTTTACCGCTATCAAGCGATTGAATGATTGGTACTCCAAATCCCCATCCGCTGAAGTCCACCCTTTCGTGCTCTTGAAGGCCATCTAGTCACCGACATTTGCAAAGTTCTACGGGAGTTGGAGAAGTTTAAGTTATTTAAGAAGGCTAACTAGTTTCATTTGAAAGCATGGGAGGACTCTCATCTTCAATCAATGGCCTCATACCACACTGAGACTGGGTTGATTGTCGTTGTGAAGTGCCTTAGTTGGGGTGGCAAAAGAGGTAGATAGACTGACTGATTTAGCCGAGAAGAAGCTTGTTGCATTGACAGAGGAGCTCTCATTGATTTCTAAATTGCTTTCAACCACCGTCAAAGAANTTAGCTGAGAAGAAGCTTGTTGCATTGACAGAGGAGCTCTCATTGATTTCTAAATTGCTTTCAACCACCGTCAAAGAAATTGTAATCTAAATGAATAGATGGTGATCATTGTCAATCAAAATTTTGGTCAGTTTCATTAATTTTGAAAAATAATTTTAATTTAATATGTATATAATTTTGAAAAATATATTTAAATTTGGAAAATGTGACTAAAAAGATCTCATACATTTTAATAGTTTAAGTAACTGAGCACAACACTACAAGCAATGCACCTATCCCGAGGAATATACACATTACTTGATAGCGGGCTCGATTAAATAAACTAAATAACTTATAATATTTGTTTAGTCTGCAACTTTTTTTTTGTGACCGACAAATTTCCCTTCCTAATATAAAGATTAGATAGGATTTATATTACCTAGGTTCCAAGTTCCCTATAAGGGCAANATATCCCGAGGAATATACACATTACTTGACAGCGGACTCGATTAAATAAACTAAATAACTTATAATATTTGTTTGGTCTGCAACCTTTTTTTTTTGTGACCGAAAAATTTCCCTTCCTAATATAAAGATTAGATAGGATTTATATTACCTAGGTTCCAAGTTCCCTATAAGGGCAAGCCCCTATAGTTAATTATATTCTAAATGATCGAATTCACTTAAGCAAACTCCTGATGATGATCAGAGGACTTTATCTTCAAGAATTCAACGTTTAGGTTTTTCAAGATTGGACATGGGAAAGTAAAACGGGAGTGGCTCAAGTAAAAATAATTATTTTTAAGAGGCAAAGGAGTGAAAGTCAGGGGACGCCACAGATTTGAGGAAAAGCCTCAATGACTTCCCAACCAATCCTTTTTTTTACTGCACATTCAAAGATGATGTTATTTAAATGTTCACTCTTATTGATTTTATTATTTAGGGCTTACACTTGCATGATACCCAAATCATGTAAATCGCCTGCAAAGATAGGAGAGTTTACGTCATACTGAACGACAACCTTAGAGCCTAAAGAGAGTTAGGACTTATGTTGCATGACATGATTGTACATGAGCATAAGGATAGTGTGGGGATTTACATTGTGCTAGATAAACTACCTCAAAATCCTATGAGTTATGTTACTTTAAATTAAGAAAATTTTAGTTGAAGTAGATCTTGTTTCATGTCGAGTCTTGATTCGCCAGTGGATGTCCTTTTTCGTTCACTTGCATCCTCATTGTGTTGTCCAAAAGCTTACTCCGAGCTCCATATCGTATTGATTATGGGTTTAATGTTTATGTGTGAACATGCAGATTGTTGATTCATGTCCTGTCTCAAGATACCACCTAATATATGTCCTACTGTTGTTTACCCTAGGGGCATTGCAAGTATTATGAATAAATGCAAAAGTAAAAGCAGTAAAAATGTAGTAAAGTGTAGTAAATGTAAAATAAACATGCATAACTCAGATTCCTACGACAGTTGCATGGTTAGTACAACATAATATAGTAATGTGGAGAAAAATTTAACCAAAATTTAANTGCCACAGATTTGAGGAAAAGCCTCAATGACTTCCCAAACAATCCTTTTTTTTACTGCACATTCAAAGATGATGTTATTTAAATGTTCACTCTTATTGATTTTATTATTTAGGGCTTACACTTGCATGATACCCAAATCATGTAAATCGCCTGCAAAGATAGGAGAGTTTACGTCATACTGAACGACAACCTTAGAGCCTAAAGAGAGTTAGGGCTTATGTTGCATGACATGATTGTACATGAGCATAAGGATAGTGTAGGGATTTACATTGTGCTAGATAAACTACCTCAAAATCCTTTGAGTTATGTTACTTTAAATTAAGAAAATTTTAGTTGAAGTAGATCTTGTTTCATGTCGGGTCTTGATTCGCCAGTGGATGTCCTTTTTCGTTCACTTGCATCCCCATCGTGATGTCCAAAAGCTTACTCCGAGCTCCATATCGTATTGATTATGGGTTTAATGTTTATGTGTGAACATGCAAATTGTTGATTCATGTCCTGTCTCAGGATACCACCTAACATATGTCCTACTGTTGTTTACCCTAGAGGCATTGCAAGTATTACGAATAAATGCAAAAGTAAAAGCAGTAAAAATTTAGTAAAGTGTAGTAAATGTAAAATAAACATGCATAACTCGGATTCCTACGACAGTTGCATGGTTAGTACAACATAATATAGTAATGTGGAGAAAAATTTAACCAAAATTTAAGAAAATCTAAAGAAAACTTAAATAAGTCATAAGAAAACCCAAGTGAATAAAACAAAACGCGATGTTACATATAGAATATCGAGTCTGGGTGTAAGAATTTAAGGTATGGGGGAACTCAGAACCAGAACGGAAGCCCTAGAAATTCTTCCCGAAGGAACTCCATAGGCAACTTGTAAGTATCTTGTCTGTGAGACCCAACATAGCGTAAAAGGCTACCAGCCAAGCAATCATAGGAGGAAAGCTCTCAACCCGGTCTATGTGAATGCCACGTGATTTTGTCAAAAAATAATATTTTAAAAGTTGAATTTTAATTTCTCATGCAAAATTAGTTTGAATTTTATAAACATTTAAAAAACAAAAATAATTGTTTTCATTCAGAAAAGTACATTTTTCATTATATTTTGAAAATTAGACATTCATGAGTCAGTCACACTGACGGGCTAATACTATCGATCACCGATGAGAATGAGGGATAACTCTTTACTAAATGTTAGAAGGCAGTAATGTCAATCTCTAACCAACTCACGAGTCTAGTACATGCATTACTCTTCACATGCCTAGATACCATTCTCATCATTGCTTTTACCACCAAGACCGCCAAATTACATCAGCCCGATGATCCATATATGACATTTAAAGTGTCCCCAATTTCCATGTGAAATAGAGTGTAAAGTTCAAGCTCAGATCCTAGAGCATTAGGTTTGATTGTAGGCTAAGTTAGAATAGGATAATTATCTTTTACATGTTTTAATTTAAAGGGTCTTAAATCATGTCTTTGTGTGTCCTAAAAGATTTCACTTGGTTTGACTTGTCTTTTAAGGATGATTTTCCCAAAAAAATTGTGATAAGTAAAAATATCCTCTAAGATATCCAATGTCTTGCAAAGATGTCTAGAGAGTGATTCCAAACAACCTTGGAAGTTCACGGACTATCTCAAGTTCATTGAGTCTTAATACCTTTGTTAGGTCAATTACCCAAATTGAATCAGGATTGCATTTGTTATGTTTAAGGTTGTTATTAGTGTTTTAACTAACCCGTGGATTGAGGATAAATGATTAATTTCAACATCTAATTGAAAGCAGAGTGGGCAAACCCATCTGGGGTGTGCTTGTGAAACTTAGAGAATTTACACTCTAGCTTGGGCTTGAAGATTTTTACGGTGTTTCATTTTATGTTAAGCGTTTTCCAGCTAATCCTCAAGTGTATTTAAATTAAACCTAGCTCACTATCAAGCTCTTAACACTTAGGGGCTAATTGGTAATTTTTGCAAAAAGTTTATGAATTGTGTTTTAATCTTAATTAAAAGAATTGGACTTTAGTTTAACCAATGATTAGGGGTCCCAGTTGATAGTCTACTAATCTTCCAATTCATACCCCTTACTCTTGAATCATCTAAGTTCTTATTTTCCTCCAATTCTTAATAATTCCCATAATTGCAATTTTACCCTTTTGTAGGAATTATTTCAAATTGGTTACTACCCAGTTTTCTTGTAGGTTTCAATCATTTCAATTGACTAATTATCATTTTTTTAGTTCCTTACCCTCTTATTAATCCTAATAATTAGGGTTAAAGTGTAAAATTCTAAAATTATAATTCTACCTGAACGGTTTCCACCTCTTAACTTTCAATTCTTAAGTCAAATAAACAAGATACTTCATTAACCTCCTATTCATGGATTAATTAAGTCATTTATTTCTTTAGAATTATTTATACTTAAAATAGTGAATTTAACATAATAATTAATTTAACTACTCAAAATAGATTCTTTGTCATTAAAAAATATTTATGATGTTGCTCATGGTCAGGGAACTAATCAGAACCAATTTTTTTTATTTTTCAAAATATAATTTTATTTTTATAATTTTTAGATGATTTTTCCAAGATAAAATCAAATAGAAAATAAATTTTCATTTGAAAACAAAATTTTATTTTTCTCTGACTCCCCTGACCACAAAGAACTTACCAAACTTGATTTTATAATTTTGTGATTTATAATTTATTTTTAAGAATCATTTTTACCAAAATAAAGACATTTTCATTAAAAATAGGGTTTCTAAGTTAGGTTTATTCTCTGATTCTGGCAAAAAAATGGAGTTTCGAGCCAACACCCTGGTCCTAGAGGTGAGGCCTCTATTAGATGGTTGTGGAAGCTTCACTTGGGTCACAGAAACTTGCTCCAAGTGTTGGTTTCCTCTAATAACAGGTCCAAGCAAGAACTCGACCAAAAGGTGGCCCGACTTTGATCTAGGGGTGGTTTGAAGGGCTCGGGAAGGATGGCTTTTGATGTAGGATGATGTTTTAATGTCCGGTGAAACTTTTTAGTTGATAAAAATTAACTTTTAATGGGGTTCATGAAGAGACCAAAAAAATTCCTGATTTTGGCTTTCAAAATCAAGGCTTGATAGTGAAGAGGAGTGGTTGAGGATGTAGGGGATGGGTTGTTGAGGCTTGAAAGAGGATCTGCGAGAATTTTGGCAGGGCTTCGCCAAGGTGCTGATGAAGTGCCCTCCTCGGCCATGGATGGGGTCCCCTTTTATCGGCAAAGCTAAGGGGGAAGAGGTAGGGGGAGATGTTTTTAGCAAAGACTTCAGAGAAAGAATGGGTGCTTTTTCCTCCAATTGTTCCATGAAGACAAGCTCAAAGGGTGCATTTTCACAAAAATGGGAGTTTGTCTTCCCGAAATAATGAAGTAGAAGGGAGCTTCGGGAAGAGAAGGTATCAGGAAGAGGGCAAGGGACAAGGTCAACTTGTCCTTTGCCATGTAAAAGTGAGCTAAATTAAGAGCGGAGAGAAATCATTTGGTTCATTGAAGTGTTATTGAGCATTGTATTTTGGTTGTATTGTGGTGTTATCAATGTGAAAAGCATAATGGTAATGTAATGGAGAAGTTATTCAGGGGGTTCGAGGCTCTTGTAAGTATTTGGGATGCTAGCAAGGTCTCATATGGAATGGTGTTATTACGGTTATATTATGGCTCTATTGTGGGTGTATTAAAGGAAAGAGGCTTTTCAAGCGATGTTATTTGGGGTTACTTGGAATTATTTGGGGTTTTGCAGGTATTAGGGTGAGGCAAAGTGGTGGTCAAGACTAAGAGCTAATATATTATTTTTTTAAGAGAGTTATTGAGGTTATTTGATGGAGTCAAAAAAGAGAGATTTTTTTATGTTATTGGTGAAAGATTGTCGATCTGGTGTTATTGCAGTTGTACTGAGGTAGTCTTTTGGTTGGATCGGTGATTTATTGGAACAGCGAGTGGTATTGGCAAGTATTCCTCGACTGTCTGGTGTTATCCAACGGTTTACCGTGGCAGCAGGGCGGGAGTGTTATTTGTGGGTGTATGGCAGTTGTATTGTGGTGTTATTTGAGATTTCTGATACAGTTTGGAGGTAATATTGTTGCGTATTGAGCGGTGAGCGTGAGTTTTGCCAAGATTGGGAGTTTTAAAGTTGTATTGTGGTATTATTTGGATTTTTGATGGTGTTAGTGGCTCGGTTCTAGCCCAAATCGAACCCAAATATGACCTAAGCCCATTTCTCATTTCAATTTAACTCATATTCATACAACAAAGCACAGTTGGTGACCTGATGAACCCTTAGGCATGATCAATTTGGCAAAATTCAATTCAAGCTTGGGATTTGATGAAATTAGGTTGGATTTGATTTAGGTTTAAGTTTGGAAACTTTGGATTTGGACTTGGAATTGTAGGAAATTGGGTTGGGTTTTGGATTGAGCTTAGTAAATTTGTATTTAGGACTTGGAATTGAGTAAAATTGAATTGGATTTAGGGATTTTGGTAGATTTTGTGAAACTTGAGTTTGTACTTGGGAAATTTTGGGATGTTTGGAGTAAATTAAGGTTAGGGTGGTGGTGTGAGTGTGAAGAGTGGGAATGGCGTGGAGTGTGGTGCACAGGCAATCTAGGGTCTCAATGGTCCTATGGGGACTCTCTTTGAGTTCCCTCATGTCGGTCTCATCCTCTCAAGTGCTAGAGTTCAGAAACCACACATGTGAAACTCCAAAAGAGCTAGGAATTAGTTTGAATTTCTAAATGAGGCGGGTCCCTTTACTAAGGTTCTAGGATAGTCAAAGGGAACAACCTATGGCTAGATCCTAAATTCTAAAAGGAAACTAGACCTCACCAAAAATGAGGTCAATAAATGGACCCCCAATAGGTGTGGTGTGCTAGACAAGCACACCGCGCAATTGGTGTTGACCAAAGCGACCAACAAAACCAATGAAGAATTGTTTGAGTAGTCATGCTTAAACAAGACAGAGATTGAATCGAATTTGAGAATGAATGACTTAAGTCCTCTGCTTGGGAGTTCCCAGCTCAAGAAAGGGTTTAAAGACTTTGAAAGTTTTCGCTGGGGATTAGCAAGTATATTTTCAATTTGTAGCTGTGAATTCAAGCAACCAAGCCTAATCTTTGATTTGATTTACTTTGCCTTTGATTTTGATTTTGTGTTGTATGGAAATTTTAAATTTAGGTGAGGAGATCAAGTTGAGATGGAAAGCACAAGAATTCACTTCCAACTCAAGAGCTGATCGGGGAAATTTTACTACATTGGAAAGCAAAACACAGGGACTCACATCCAACCCAAAAGGAAGTAAGAAGGAATCGAAATCCTTACACCAACCCTTGAATTTCGTTAGTGTAGAAAACTCGTGATAGAGTGCGGAGACTTGTGGAATTTTAAAGAATCAGAATCTTTACACCAACCCTTGAATTTCATGAGTGTGTCAACCCGATACATGTTGGAGCTTGAGCTTGCAAGGTTCACGAGCTTGAATCTACAACCTAACACGAGCCAATGACTCGATAAGCTTGACTTGTGAGCTCATTAGCGAGTTGAGTTCAAGCTAACTAGTAACCAACTTGACTCACAACACAATCAAACTTGTTAATTAGTATGTTAGAATTTAGAAGTCGCCTGAGCCAGTTGATTATCATGGCAAAACATCCATTATTATTTAAGGCGGTCGATTCCTCGCCGTTGGATCACAATACTTACATATAGATATATAGCTGGTTAATCACTATCACACAAAAAAGGCGGACTTTAAAAAATAAAATAGTTTTCCTCATAACTATTTGTATATTATTCTCTCGCATATTAAAATTCCATAATAAATTTAAAATAAGCTATGTTGATATTGAAAGTTCAAATTTAAGTAATTAGTATACATATTGACTTAATATCCTTATACGCACAATATGATTGGTAGATATCAAATTTTTTGTGTGAAAAAATAATGTGATTTTACATTAAATTAGTTAAATTTGTATTGATTGATCAATGTCATTTTAGCGTACGTCATAATTATAACTTATTTATTTGTCGATTAAATTCTCTTGATATATATATATATATATATATATGAAAAGGAAATCGATATTTGGCAGAGGCTCAAATACCGATTTACCATGCACTAGGCCCCATGATGAGAGTCAGTGCCATGTGCCTAATTATTCGAGAACCCAGTGCAACTCTGAATCGAACCCATGATCTGAGGGGACTTACAGTGAACCCCGCCAACCAACAGGCCACGGCTTGCGGAACTATATATATATCAAAGCCGGCTTTTGTATATAATAAAATTAGGAAGCACTTTTTAACCTCTCTGAATGAGCCGTATGCTTGAACTATTTTGTCNTATTTGAGATTTCTGATACAGTTTGGAGGTAATATTGTTGCGTATTGAGCGGTGAGCGTGAGTTTTGCCAAGATTGGGAGTTTTAAAGTTGTATTGTGGTATTATTTGGATTTTTGATGGTGTTAGTGGCTCGGTTCTAGCCCAAATCGAACCCAAATATGACCTAAGCCCATTTCTCATTTCAATTTAACTCANCATTTGAGATTTCTGATGCAGTTTGGAGGAAATATTGTTGTGTATTGAGCGGTGAGCGTGAGTTTTGCGAAGATTGGGAGTTTTAAAGTTGTATTGTGGTATTATTTGGATTTTTGGTGGTTTTAGTGGCTCGGTTCTAGCCCAAATCGAACCCAAATATGACCTAAGCCCATTTCTCATTTCAATTTAACTCATATTCATACAACAAAGCACAGTTGGTGACCTGATGAACCCTTAGGCATGATCAATTTGGCAAAATTCAATTCAAGCTTGGGATTTGATGAAATTAGGTTGGATTTGATTTAGGTTTAAGTTTGGAAACTTTGGATTTGGACTTGGAATTGTAGGAAATTGGGTTGGGTTTTGGATTGAGCTTAGTAAATTTGTATTTAGGACTTGGAATTGAGTAAAATTGAATTGGATTTAGGGATTTTGGTAGATTTTGTGAAACTTGAGTTTGTACTTGGGAAATTTTGGGATGTTTGGAGTAAATTAAGGTTAGGGTGGTGGTGTGAGTGTGAAGAGTGGGAATGGCGTGGAGTGTGGTGCACAGGCAATCTAGGGTCTCAATGGTCCTATGGGGACTCTCTTTGAGTTCCCTCATGTCGGTCTCATCCTCTCAANTAAGAGTGGGAATGGCGTGGAGTGTGGTGCACAAGGCAATCTAGGGTCTCAATGGTCCTATGGGGACTCTCTTTGAGTTCCCTCATGTCGGTCTCATCCTCTCAAGTGCTAGAGTTCAGAAACCACACATGTAAAACTCCAAAAGAGCTAGGAATTAGTTTGAATTTCTAAATGAGGCGGGTCCCTTTACTAAGGTTCTAGGATAGTCAAAGGGAACAACCTATGGCTAGATCCTAAATTCTAAAAGGAAACTAGACCTCACCAAAAATGAGGTCAATAAATGGACCCCCAATAGGTGTGGTGTGCTAGACAAGCACACCGCGCAATTGGTGTTGACCAAAGCGACCAACAAAACCAATGAAGAATTGTTTGAGTAGTCATGCTTAAACAAGACAGAGATTGAATCGAATTTGAGAATGAATGACTTAAGTCCTCTGCTTGGGAGTTCCCAGCTCAAGAAAGGTTTTAAAGACTTTGAAAGTTTCCGCTGGGGATTAGCAAGTATATTTTCAATTTGTAGCTGTGAATTCAAGCTACCAAGCCTAATCTTTGATTTGATTTACTTTGCCTTTGATTTTGTGTTGTATGGAAATTTTAAATTTAGGTGAGGAGATCAAGTTGAGATGGAAAGCACAAGAATTNGTAGGTGTGGTGTGCTAGACAAGCACACCGCGCAATTGGTGCTGACCAAAGCGACCAACAAAACCAATGAAGAATTGTTTGAGTAGTCATGCTTAAACAAGACAGAGATTGAATCGAATTTGAGAATGAATGACTTAAGTCCTCTGCTTGGGAGTTCCCAGCTCAAGAAAGGGTTTAAAGACTTTGAAAGTTTTCGCTGGGGATTAGCAAGTATATTTTCAATTTGTAGCTGTGAATTCAAGCAACCAAGCCTAATCTTTGATTTGATTTACTTTGCCTTTGATTTTGATTTTGTGTTGTATGGAAATTTTAAATTTAGGTGAGGAGATCAAGTTGAGATGGAAAGCACAAGAATTCACTTCCAACTCAAGAGCTGATCGGGGAAATTTTACTACATTGGAAAGCAAAACACAGGGACTCACATCCAACCCAAAAGGAAGTAAGAAGGAATCGAAATCCTTACACCAACCCTTGAATTTCGTTAGTGTAGAAAACTCGTGATAGAGTGCGGAGACTTGTGGAATTTTAAAGAATCAGAATCTTTACACCAACCCTTGAATTTCATGAGTGTGTCAACCCGATACATGTTGGAGCTTGAGCTTGCAAGGTTCACGAGCTTGAATCTACAACCTAACACGAGCCAATGACTCGATAAGCTTGACTTGTGAGCTCATTAGCGAGTTGAGTTCAAGCTAACTAGTAACCAACTTGACTCACAACACAATCAAACTTGTTAATTAGTATGTTAGAATTTAGAAGTCGCCTGAGCCAGTTGATTATCATGGCAAAACATCCATTATTATTTAAGGCGGTCGATTCCTCGCCGTTGGATCACAATACTTACATATAGATATATAGCCGGTTAATCACTATCACACAAAAAAGGCGGACTTTAAAAAATAAGATAGTTTTCCTCATAACTATTTGTATATTATTCTCTGGCATATTAAAATTCCATAATAAATTTAAAATAAGCTATGTTGATATTGAAAGTTCAAATTTAAGTAATTAGTATACATATTGACTTAATATCCTTATACGCACAATATGATTGGTAGATATCAAATTTTTTGTGTGAAAAAATAATGTGATTTTACATTAAATTAGTTAAATTTGTATTGATTGATCAATGTCATTTTAGCGTACGTCATAATTATAACTTATTTATTTGTCGATTAAATTCTCTTGATATATATATATATATATGAAAAGGAAATCGATATTTGGCAGAGGGTCAAATACCGATTTACCATGCACTAGGCCCCATGATGAGAGTCAGCGTCATGTGCCTAATTATTCGAGAACCCAGTGCAACTGTGAATCGAACCCATGATCTGAGGGGACTTACAGTGAACCCCGCCAACCAACATGCCACGGCTTGCGGAACTATATATATATATCAAAGCCGGGTTTTGTATATAATAAAATTAGGAAGCACTTTTTAACCTCTCTGAATGAGCCGTATGCTTGAACTATTTTGTCTTTATAATTTGAGTCTTAAAATGAGTATTAGTTGTGGCTTCGACATAACACAAATTTAAAAAATTAAGTTACGTCGTCAGCATGCATGTGTGTGGGCGACAGATGTTCTTAACTTTCTTTCAACATTGGGAGACACCTAAACAATACATCACGTCGGCTTAGTTTAAAATTTTAAATTTCAATTTCAAGCTTTATTGTTGAGGCTATTGGTTGAAATGGTTTCTTAAAAGGACAAAAGGTTTGGAGTCGGAAGAACTAATCTAAGTAAAATAAGAGAGTTTTACATGCATACATTATAATTCTCATGTATTTATATAAGTAACACCTGATTTGGTATTATAAATCTTTACATGAAAAGATGTATTGCACTTTAAAAGCTAAATAAAAGTGATATTTTTAATGTGATAATGAAGAATTGAGGGTTATATGTAAATATGAAAGTTTAGGTGTTAGATATCATTTATCAAAAAGGTTTATGCACTGGTCTTAAAGAGATCTAACGATGAAGAGAGAAGAAAATAATGAAGGCAGATCCACTTCAAGGAGATCGTGAGGCTCAGTGGTGGAAGAATTTTTTTTTTTATGTTTTATGAGTTGATGTGTCCATAAAAGAACTTGAAAGTTTTTTATTTAAATGATTGGATGCATCATTTGAAGAAAAATATACTACCCCGAGAGATAGAACTATTGCCTTAAAATAGTTCTAATCATTTGATGAGAAGTTTTAAGATTTATGGGTCTGGGTTAACTAAAAGTTTTTCCCTTGCCTTTCTGGTATAAGTTAAGGTTTATTTTATTTTGAAGTCTTGTATCTCTACAAAGGCAAACCCTAATAGTTGATTATATCACTGAAATTATGAAATCCTAACAACATTCTTGCTTATTGCATTAGCTTATATTATGCAGGATTTCAAAGTTGGTGTTTTGATCCCGACTCTTTATATGCAATAGTATAACAATGTATGCAATTATATTTTCACTTATATTTTCTTATTTTACAACAGTACCAAAAACTTCATCTTGAAGAAAATAAGAATTTAACTTTTTAATATATATATATATATATATATATATATTGGGATACTACGCAAGTATATGTATCGTTATCAAGTAATATAGGATTTTTTGATTAAGCCCCGAATATCGATCCTACGAGGAAATTGGCAATATGCACTTTCAAACAACAAACTTTTATTTCAAAAAAATAATTACTTAAACTATAGATAATTTAACAGTAATTAAAATTCAAATTTTTTTGGTATTTTTGATATTTTGACAAAATAGTAACAACTTCTAAATAACTTATGTAAAAGAAAAACACAGAATATGAAAATATATTTCTCCTTTTTCCATATTTCATTTTCTTTGAAAATCTGCTCCGTACCGCTTTACGTCTACCTCTAATTAACTCAAATGAACTTTTATAAGCATAATTAAGCATTACTCTAACATGAATCTTTCATAAACAACACAAAACTTACTTTTATATATAAAATCTATGCTATTACAAACTAATATTTTTCAACCAACAAGCATATATTCAGTGTTTAAAGCAAACCAAAACATCCTAATACTGAAATATATATATATCAAGATACCAAACACAAACATTGACATGGTTTAACAATAAAAGTAAATGCAATCCAACACAACAAACAACTAAAACAAGAAATATTAAACAAAACGTTCCATGCATAGATCAAGTTTAAATATCTTCTTCACTCTCGTCCTCCTGGATATCTTCCATAGATTGATAGTGCACATACAAGCTATAAAAGTAGATAAGAAAGTTCATCAGTCGAATCCTCCCTAATCCAACCATGTTTCTTGACCATACGTACCAAACCATCTTTAATACGACCGGTATGCTCAAAATGTTCTTTGACTCTCTAATTCAAGTGATCCAACTTTTTAGAAATATTCCTAATTGCATGCATAAGATTCTGCACCTCTTTTTCTATCTCCTTGATCATTTTCAAAAGTGCGTTAGAACTGAAGTAAGGCTGAATAGGTGATGAATTCTGAGATGTTTAATCCATCAGTACATTCATATCATTCTCATCTCTCATTTCAATACAGGTGCAACAGACTTCTGGATCCATCGGCTTCCAAGGAAGAAGCACTTTTTCCCAACTCTCATAAAGTACTTGTGACTGACTGCAGGGTAGGAAAATAATGGATGGATGTACAAGTCCAGTTGCAGATTCATTCAAAATCAAACCCAAAACCGATTTCACAATGATTGTGTGTGTATGTGTTGAATTCAAATTTTCCTATAAGGCATGCCCAAGGATCTGAGTGGTAGGAACCCTGAGGGAGAAGTAAATATAAAGAGAGAAAGAAATAAAAAGAGCACACAAAGACTTGCCCCGTAAAGACTTTCTGACCAATTTTATATATTGTAACTGGAAGGTTGCAAGAAAAAGAGAAGAGATATCTCCTTACAGAGTATGAGTCTAAAGAGAAGAGCCAAAAGTTTAGAGTCTTAAAGCCCATTTATACATTCTATGCACCTTCTATTTATAAAAGATAGAGAGCCTAAAGGTAAAAAAGGGTGTTACAGAACATTATTTTCTTTTGTCTTGTCTTTTCATATTAATAAATGATTTTGCCATCATTTGATGTACTAGGACCTTCTGGTTGGTAGGTCCCCAAGTCGGTCAACTAAGTTGGTGTCGGTCAACTATTTTGCATGGATATCGGTCAAATTTGCTCTGGGAAACTGGTTGGCTTTGAGAGAGGTAGTTCATCGTCCTTCGCTCTAAGAAGCTGGCCAGCTTTGAGGGAGGCAGTCGGTCGGCCTTATGGTAGTCGATCGTCTGCTTGTTTACAGGTTACTTTTGGAGTTCTTTGGGACAGTTGTTGAGAGAGCCTAATATTGATAGTTGTGAGGTTGTTATGGGTACTAATTTTTTGTTTGATTATTGACATGTATGTCTATCTCTTGTTGTTCAGTTGCGAGCCTTTCGATCTGCTGTCTACTGGTCTGTTAGTGTCTCTCCNAGAGAAGAGATATCTCCTTACAGAGTATGAGTCTAAAGAGAAGAGCCAAAAGTTTAGAGTCTTAAAGCCCATTTATACATTCTATGGACCTCCTATTTATAAAAGATAGAGAGTCTAAAGGTAAAAAGGGTGTTACAGAACATTATTGTCTTTTGTCTTGTCTTTTCATATTAATAAATGATTTTGCCATCATTTGATGTACTAGGACCTTCTGGTTGGTAGGTCCCCAAGTCGGTCAACTAAGTTGGTGTCGGTCAACTATTTTGCATGGATATCGGTCGAATTTGCTCTTGGAAACTGGTTGGCTTTGAGAGAGGTAGTTCATCGTCCTTCGCTCTAGCCAGCTTTGAGAGAGGCAGTCGGTCGGCCTTAGGGTAGCCGATCGTCTGCTTGTTTACAAGTTACTTTTGGAGTTCTTTGCGACAGTTGTTGAGAGAGCCTAATATTGATAGTTGTGAGGTTGTTATGGGTACTAAATCTTTGTTTGATTATTGACGTGTATGTCTATCTCTTGTTGTTCAGTTGCGAGCCTTTCGATCTGCTGTCTACTGGTCTGTTAGTGTCTCTCCAACTAGTCAACTTTATCAGTAGTTGTATCTTTTCTTGAGCGGAATGTTTCCCAATTTATCTTTTCTAATCTGGGCAATCAAAATTTTTCGAGATTTATGCATATATATATATATATATATATATATATATATATATAACAGGCATATGTATATAATAAAATTAGTGCCACTTTTTTTTCCCTCTGATCGAAGCATAGGGTTGAACTATCTTGACTCTTTATACTTTTGACTCAAAAAAGGAGTATTAGTTGTGATTTTGACGTGCACAAATTTTAAAAATTAAGTATGCCGTCAGCCTCTGCGTGTGTGCGTGACAGATGTTCTTCTCTTTCCTTTCAACATTAGGGAGAGACCTTAAAATACATCACGTTGGCTTACTTTATAATTTTTAATTTCAATTTCAACCTTTATTGTCGATGCTATTAATTGAAATGATTTCTTAAAAGGACAAAAGGCTTGGAATGGGAAGAACTAATCTCTATACAAAAATGGAGTTTTACATGCATACCACGTAATTCTTATGTATTTATTAGACATATAAATACATTAGAATTGTGTGGTAGATATGTAAATGGAAAAAATATTACATCAGATGTCTTTGGAGTCCAATGATGAGGCGCCACGTGTCAAAGCTGGCCCCATCATTCTTAATACTAGTCAATATATGGTGGGGTCCGCTTGAAACGTGGCGTCCAGTATTGAACTCCTAACGCTCTGATATAATATTATCTTATATAAATGCCACATAAAAATAAATACAAGTTGAAACATTTAAAAGCTATTGAAATGCCAGAATTTAAATTGACACAAAACATTAGAATCGAATAATTCAAATATTTTGTAATTATTAAAAATAAAATTTCAGCATTTTTAAGATATTTACATACGCACTACAAAATTTGTATCTACAGAAAAAAAAATGTCACTATTATTTATTTTTAAAAATTAAAAATATATTTTTCATGCAATTATTGTTACATAGGAATTATAGAATATTTTTATAAATTTTATTTTTCATTTTTTTTTTGTACTTTTAGTCAAAAATTCAAGAGTTCTTATATATTTTAAATTAATATATTTTTAAAAAATAAACATTTATGTTTTATTTTGTAGGAAAGCTTTGAAGATATCGTAAATTTTAATTTTTTTTTACCAAGTAATTATTTGACATTGGAAAAATGGAAACTATTGTGAATGGCCTCCAGCTATGTTTTTCCCCCTGGAGCTTCCAAGACAACTAGTTTTATATGTAAAACTAATTATGTTTATTTTTTTTTTATTTTCTGAAATGATATGTACAAATACATACATTTAGGGTCTGTTTGGGGCAGCTATTGATTATTTATAATCTGCTGATGTGCAAAGATATCCAGATAAGCCGCTTATCTGAAAATACGGGCCGCCGGGTGTGACCCGCATTCCGCTTTTAGTGTAAAAAATCAACTGCATTTTCAGATAAGATTCTCAAATGCAGTTTCCAAACGATGAGAATACGTTTTCAAAAACACCTCCGCAATGGATATGTTGCCCCAAACGGAGCCTTAAATTCAAAAAAATTTTAAATTCATAAGATTTTATGGAAATAATTATATAATTTAATAAAATGTTTTTAAAAGCTTGGGGGAAAATNTTTTTTTTCCTCTGATAGAGCCATAGGCTTGAACTATCTTGACTCTTTATACTTTGACTCACAAAAAGTGTATTAGTTGTGATTTTGACATGCACAAATTTTAAAAATTAAGTATGCCGTCAGCCTCTGCGTGTGTGCGTGACAGATGTTCTTCTCTTTCCTTTCAACATTAGGGAGAGACCTTAAAATACATCACGTTGGCTTACTTTATAATTTTTAATTTCAATTTCAACCTTTATTGTCGATGCTATTAATTGAAATGATTTCTTAAAAGGACAAAAGGCTTGGAATGGGAAGAACTAATCTCTATACAAAAATGGAGTTTTACATGCATACCACGTAATTCTTATGTATTTATTAGACATATAAATACATTAGAATTGTGTGGTAGGTATGTAAATGGAAAAAATATTACATCAATGCATTCGGAGTCCAATGGTGAGGCGCCACGTGTCAAGCTGGCCCCACCATTCTTAATACTAGTCAATATATGGTGGGGCCCGCTTGAAACGTGGCGTCCAGCATTGAACTCCTAACGCTCTGATATAATATTATCTTATGTAAATGCCACATAAAAATAAATACCAGTTAAAACATTTAAAAGCTATTGAAATGCCAGAATTTAAATTGACTCAAAACATTAGAATCGAATAATTCAAATATTTTGTAATTATTAAAATAAAATTTCAGCATTTTTAAGATATTTACACACGCACTACAAAATTTGTATCTACAGAAAAAAAAATGTCACTATTATTTATTTTTAAAAATTAAAAATATATNATATGTAAATGGAAAAAATATTACATCAGATGTCTTTGGAGTCCAATGATGAGGCGCCACGTGTCAAAGCTGGCCCCATCATTCTTAATACTAGTCAATATATGGTGGGGTCCGCTTGAAACGTGGCGTCCAGTATTGAACTCCTAACGCTCTGATATAATATTATCTTATATAAATGCCACATAAAAATAAATACAAGTTGAAACATTTAAAAGCTATTGAAATGCCAGAATTTAAATTGACACAAAACATTAGAATCGAATAATTCAAATATTTTGTAATTATTAAAAATAAAATTTCAGCATTTTTAAGATATTTACATACGCACTACAAAATTTGTATCTACAGAAAAAAAAATGTCACTATTATTTATTTTTAAAAATTAAAAATATATTTTTGATGCAATTGTTGTTACATAGGAATTATAGAATATTTTCATAAATTTTATTTTTCATTTTTTTGTACTTTTAGTCAAAAATTCAAGAGTTCTTATATATTTTAAATTAATATATTTTAAAAAAATAAACATTTATGTTTTATTTTGTAGGAAAGCTTTGAAGATATCGTAAATTTTAATTTTTTTTTTTTTACCAAGTAATTATTTGACATTGGAAAAATGGAAACTGTTGTGAATGGCCTCCAGCTATGTTTTACCCCCTGGAGCTTCCAAGACAACTAGTTTTATATGTAAAACTAATTATTTTTATTTTCTTTTTATTTTCTTAAATAATATGTGCAAATACATACATTTAGGGTCCGTTTGGGGCAGCTGTTGATTATTTATAATCTGCTCATGTGCAAAGATATCCAGATAAGCCGCTTACCTGAAAATACGGGCCGCCGGTTGTGACCCGCATTCCGCTTTTAGTGTAAAAAATCAACTGTATTTTCAGATAAGATGCTCAAATGCAGTTTCCAAACGATGAGAATACGTTTTCAAAAAACACCTCCGCAATGGATATGTTGCCCCAAACGGAGCCTTAAATTCAAAAAAAATTTAAATTCATAAGATTTTATGGAAATAATTATATAATTTAATAAAATGTTTTTAAAAGCTTGGGGGAAAATGCTATTAAAATTCTAAAATAATATTTTGAAATCTTATTTTGAATAATAACAATAACAAGAACAATAATAACAATAATAATGATTTTGTTTAGCCTTATTCCAAGACAATCGATCCTATAATTGAGATACAACCAAATAATGCCACGTTGCCACCGACGCCGAAGAGGAGAGAGAATTACTCTGCTAATCTCTCTCTCTCTCTCTACTCTACTGCTAAAGTAGCCAAAGCTTGAGATTTCAATTAGTCAACATCTTTCCCNATTATTCCAAGTAAATCGATCCTATAATTGAGATCCAACCAAATAATGCCACGTTGCCACCGACGCCGAAGAGGAGAGAGAATTACCTGCTAATCTCTCTCTCTCTCTCTCTCTCTACTCTACTGCTAAAGTAGCCAAAGCTTGAGATTTCAATTAGTCAACATCTTTCCCTCTTTCTCTATTTCTGAAGAAGCCATAGCTCGAGATTCCAAGTTCTTTACTCTATGATGGGCTCCAGCTCTCTCCGGTATCCCATTGCTGAACAAGCCAAGGCTTGAGATTGCAATCCCTCGAACTCCCTCTCTTTTTTCTTCGTTGCTGAAGAAGCCAAACTTCAGATTCCAATCCCCGCAACTACTATTCCTCTTTCTGCCTTCATCACTCCTCTAGCTGGCGTGCTTTGAGTTCTTAGCGGTAAGAGCATTGGAGGGAGCATATTGGATCGATACGCTTACATGGATGGAAATCTGAGGTATCCTCGCGGTTTCTACCAGATAAGCTATGGTTTTAATCTCCTGCGGATTTTCTTCTGCTCCGAGGGATTTGAGGATCTGAAACTCCGATGCCAGGGGTTCTAGCTCAGAAATCAGGGTTTGTTTTGTGTTCATCGTGGTTACCGTTAATGGACATTGAAGCTTCTTGCGTCACATTATTTTGTTGGAGTGATCGGAGTTACTCCGTTGGCAACCTGCCTTCCTGTCCAACCGGGAAACTTTCGAGTTTGGGGGCTCTCACGGATTTGACTCTGCTGAATACTTTTAATCTTTAGCAAAAACATGTGCTCTAGGTACTCCATTAAATTTCACCATTTTTGTTCTCTGATTGTGCCCTAGAATGGAAAGAGCGTCATCATTGATAATTTGGGACTAACAGTTTTCTATTTTGTCTGCTAATACAGAGTCTCCTGTATTCTGGAGGTGAGGAGAAGCATTTGATCTTCTTTTCTGCATCAGGTATGATTACTACTTGCAGGGTGAATTTATATTTAATGATATGTTCAATAAAGCTCTTTTACAACACAAAAGATGTATATCTCTTATAAGTTTCAAATTGCTTTAAAAAAAAATGGCAATGAGATTTTTTAACATAAAGTGTATTGCTAAATGAATAATTTCTTAAAATTCAACAATACTAGAGAAAAAAATCTTGTTTAAAGCTTTGAATGAGTTGCCCAAAAATACAAATGGTTAATAATGTTAAAATCAAAATGAAAAATTAACAAAGGCATTAGCTAAGTTATTGTCAAGTCAAAGCTAACTGTGAAATGGCTTATTGATAAATTACAAGAAACCAAACTCTCAATCAAAACAAATATTCAAGCTAAAATTGATTTGAATTGTACAAGGACTTCGACATTCATGATGATATATTGATAATTGTGTATGCACATTGAAAAGCATGTTAATTCATCCAAAAGCATTTAGAGCACCAATCCATCATACGACATGCCTTAATCAATTTACATATATTATGAAATATGTCTAAATGTCCATAAATGATTCTTGTTTGCCTATCTTTAAGTGCATTGGTCTGTGCACCGTCACAAAAAAATAAAATAAAATTGATTATGCATCTCAAATGTTGAAACAATCTCAAACTACCTTAAAATGTCCTTAATGGCTTTTTAGGGTGTCAATCATTGAAATAGCCTTTGGATGGACTAATTACCTTTATGCTCCCAAGCTCAATCATAATACACACAATGTAGAACATTTGATTAGGTAACTAACCAAGGATCGGATCACTCCCAATTTTAATGTCATTCTAATGGCTGGAACACATAAATAGAGTAAACCTCCAAATTTCAAATCATGATAATTCCTAATTCCTTATTTGAGTCAATAATCTAAGTTTAAATTATTGGGCTCTCCTTTCCTTCAATGTTTTAACTCCCTTCCTTGGGTCTTCTATTAATCTTAACAAACATAAAACCACAAGCCCATTAAATTTAACCAATCAGACTACCTTGCCTTGCATACAGGGTGAGATCGTAAAAGCTACTAATTTGGTTTTCTTGTTTACAGTTCAGGAACATAAGACCTTGCTCTATATATCATTCTAATGTCAAGACAACAAGTCCTATGTCAAATTCTTATTTAACTTATGTTTATAGGTTTTGATCAATCAAAATAGCAAGTTCTAATAAGAGTTATGAAAGATAATTCAAATCAAGTCTTCTCTTTGAACTTGCTCTACTGTCGAGGTTTTCAATTCCATCCTTGGATGTATGTCCCCCCAGCCTAAGTAACTGGGTTGGCACAGAGCCAACAAACCCATTAAATCAAAACTTGGACCTTTCTAAGGACACGGCCATTTACTTAATTGTTAGCAGTTGGCATCCTCCCAACAAATTTTGTTGGAGGAATGCTATACTCCCAAAAAAAAATAATAAAAATATTAATTCTATCCAAGCGAATGCCTGTAATGTTCTTCATTCTGATTGGACCTAAGAAAGTTGGCCCAAATTATTTTTTGTGTGGATTTGTATGTCAAGTGTAGTGATGCTCTTGTTTTTTTTCCTCATTTCAGTTTAATGCTTGATGAATGAAAATCATATGCCCTTGCATGGTTCTTTTCCTTTTCAGGTAGCATGTTTCATGTGATGTTGTTTTCTTTGCTATTAAAAATTATCCACTAATTCTCGTCCTTTATCTCTGCAGCAGAAGAGGAGGAAACCTCTGAAGCTATTTCGAAAATTCTGAACCTTCTCTTTTCTCCTATTCTGAGTAATTTTCCATGAGCTATCCCAAGCTCCCACCAAAAATATTTCTACTTTTTCTCCTACTTATCACAACTCCAGTTATTGCAGAATTGAATGATGATAAGCAAGGGCTCCTTGCTTTCGCTACTGCTGTCCCACATGTTAGAAAGCTCAACTGGAGTTCTGATACATCTGTTTGTTCTTCGTGGGTTGGAGTCAGCTGTACGCCCAACAGAAGCCGTGTTGTTGCTTTAAGGCTTCCAGGGATCGGTCTCCTGGGACCAATTCCTACAAATACAATAGGAAAACTTGACGCCCTTCAGGTTTTAAGCCTCCGCTCCAATGGCCTTGCTTCCAGTATCCCCCCAGATGTCTCATCACTTCCATCTCTTCGCTCCCTCTTCCTTCAAAACAATAATTTGTCTGGTGATTTACCCAAATTAAATGCATCAGGAATCACATTTGTTGATCTGTCGTTTAACTCGTTTACTGGAGAAATCCCCTTGGAGATTCAGAATTTGACCCAGCTAAATTCATTATATTTGCAGAACAATTTTCTCTCTGGTCCTCTTCCTGAACTCAAGTCTGCAGGACTAAAGCATCTAAATTTAAGCTTTAACAACCTTAGTGGCCCTATACCAATCTCCCTCCAAAGGTTTCCCAAGGAATCCTTCCTGGGAAATTCATTACTATGTGGTCCTCCTTTAGAGCAATGCCATGAAGTTCCTCCTCCTTCCCCCTCACCCTCGCCCACAACCTCACCTTCACCGCCATTAAGTCCAGAAGAACATAAAAGTTTCTGGAAAAGGTTGAGTTTGAAGGTGGTGATAGCAATAGCTGCTGGCGTTCTGGCCTTGATGCTGCTTGTGGTAATTATTCTCTTGACGTGCATTTTGATAAGAAAATGTGCTGAAGGTAACAAACCCCCCAAGGAAAAGACCTTTATTACTGGTGCAAGGAGTGAAAAGCCTGAAGAGGACTACAGCATTGGGGTTCAAGAAGCTAAGCAGAATAAGTTAGCTTTCTTTGGGGGATTTTCTTATACCTTTGATTTAGAGGACTTGCTGAGAGCATCTGCTGAAGTTCTTGGCAAGGGAAGCTATGGGACGACATATAAGGCCGTTCTTGAGGACGGAACGGTAGTGGTGATTAAAAGGCTGAAAGAAATGGTGGTTGGGAAGCGAGAGTTTGAACAACAGATGGAAATAATAGGTAGGATTGGGCCACACCCAAATGTTTCACCGCTCCGTGCTTATTACTACTCAAAGGATGAAAAGCTTATTGTTTATGATTACGTTCCGACCGGGAGTTTATCAACACTCTTACATGGTATGTTTCTAAAACATTTGTCTACTTTTAACATGAAAAAGTTCAATACCATACTATGAAAATTTTGGATCAAAACTAGTCTTGAACCTTTTTTTTATATGCACACGAGCATTGTTTCAATGAGGCATTATAATTGAAATAGAAAATCACTGAAATCGCTCTACATTCTTCAAAGGAGTTGAGAGGGGCTGATGTTATAGAGAAAGTTGTCAAAATTGTCCACTATTTATTTCTTCATATGGAGTTATTTCAGTCCCGAATCTATAAAAGTTCCAATTTTATTCCTCTAATGTTGAATAAGTTATCGTTGATTTTTAAAGCACACCAAGCATATAAAGTTAAAATTTTCATGGAAATTTTAGCTACCAAATAAGAGAATATACATTTACTTTCCCCATAAATTATTGAGATTCTAATCCTTATGATTTATATGATGTCTTTTATGAGTTTCTCTATACTCACACGTGGCCAGACGTTTCACTTCATATTTGCTTCGAAAACATTGTGGAAACTTGGTTCAACAAAACAAACTTAATCCCTTTGTTCTAACAATGTTCTTTTGTTGCAAACGACACGATGATTCTTTGCTTAAGAATTTTTTTCCCATAAGATAGACTGAACTGAAGAATTCTAACTCATCAGAACTTAGTAAAACTTAGTCCTCAATGCCAAATAATTATTTCTATGCTCCCAATTCATAACCTGTAAGCTATAATAAAAGCAATATAATCATGGAAGATTTAATATTCGACACCTAAACTTCAATTTCTGCTTACATAACACCCTACCTATGCATGAAAAGGTGTATTTCACTTTTTTTAAGTTAAAATGGTAGTATTTTTTTATGTTGTATAAAAGATTTGGGTGGTATAAATGTGAAAAACCAAAGTTTAGGGGTTAGATATTTAAATACATAGGAATNGTATTTCACTTTTTTTAAGTTAAAATGGTAGTATTTTTTTATGTGGTATAAAAGATTTGGGTGGTATAAATGTGAAAAACCAAAGTTTAGGGGTTAGATATTTAAATACATAGGAATTGGGTGGTATTTATGTACATGTGGCTTGCCCGCAATTTCTATCCTTCAAAATGGCTACCCTTGTCTTCTGAAACTACTGGTACAGCCATCTCAACAATCAAAATCTTGAACTTTTTCCTCTTATCTTCTCTCTACTTTCATGAACAGGGCACAACAGAGGTGCTGAGAGGATCCCACTGGACTGGGCCTCTCGAGTTAAAATCGCACGGACAGCTGCACTTGGTATAGCGCACCTTCATGCCGAAGGCAATGGAAGGTTTGTTCATGGAAATATCAAATCCTCTAACATCCTCGTCACCCCGGAACGCCAAGCCTCCGTCATCGACTTCGGCCTGGCCTCCATCACTAGAACACCGGCTTCTTCTTCACGTGCTGTTGTCGGATATCGTGCTCCCGAAACCTTCCAATCACGAAAATTCNTGGTGATTTACCCAAATTAAATGCATCAGGAATCACATTTGTTGATCTGTCGTTTAACTCGTTTACTGGAGAAATCCCCTTGGAGATTCAGAATTTGACCCAGCTAAATTCATTATATTTGCAGAACAATTTTCTCTCTGGTCCTCTTCCTGAACTCAAGTCTGCAGGACTAAAGCATCTAAATTTAAGCTTTAACAACCTTAGTGGCCCTATACCAATCTCCCTCCAAAGGTTTCCCAAGGAATCCTTCCTGGGAAATTCATTACTATGTGGTCCTCCTTTAGAGCAATGCCATGAAGTTCCTCCTCCTTCCCCCTCACCCTCGCCCACAACCTCACCTTCACCGCCATTAAGTCCAGAAGAACATAAAAGTTTCTGGAAAAGGTTGAGTTTGAAGGTGGTGATAGCAATAGCTGCTGGCGTTCTGGCCTTGATGCTGCTTGTGGTAATTATTCTCTTGACGTGCATTTTGATAAGAAAATGTGCTGAAGGTAACAAACC
>JXCR01146152.1:77081-121048 GCA_002079205.1 Phalaenopsis hybrid cultivar
ATTCGCATTTTATTTGCCTTCCATTCCGAGAATGTTCATCAAACTTAATTTACAATATAAAATATGTCCTTATTTTGAAAGATCGCCAACTTATCAGGCAATCCTCTCGTCAATCAAAACTTGAAGTGAGCCAAGGCTAATATAAATTATAACAATCAATATGCATCCCAGTGCAAAAGAAAAAACAATAACATAGTTCGAATTAACCAATTATTCAGCTTGTTAAAAATAGTGGATTGTTTCAAAGGTTGTGAAAATCGAGAAAATGTTGCTTTCGAAGTCCGGACGCAATATTTTTTCGTAAAAATTGGACCGAATATCAAACCTAAAGAAAAAAATGTTTACAGTTTCATGGTTCAATTGGGGTTGAACTGGAGCATGAATTGAATGCTATAATAAATATTCAAATTATTTTAATATAAATTAAATAATAGTATATTAATATTATTTAGATGATTTAATAAATAATATTTTAATTTAAGATAATACTTTTAATATTTTGAACAATTTTATAAATTAAAAAATTTAAGGCATGATATTTTTCAATTTTTAATTTAAATATCTTATTTATGACCATCTGGTCAAAATCAAATTATTAAAATTGGGTAATATTTGAACTGATCAATTCTTTAAAAATTGAACCGGCTCACCAATTCATCGGTTCAACCTCAATTCTGACCGGTTCAATCATGATTATATGCAGCAATGGTTTTAAGCTTGGACTGAACCGGTTGTATGACCAATTCACAGTTGAACCGGCCGTTCCGGTCCAATTTTTAAAACCATGATTGTTTCAATCAAGTGCATAATGGACTTACTAATGGAATAAGCTNCACGATCCCGTCAGTGCCTTTCAGAGGAAGACTGGAATTTCGTGCTCCGTTATCCCATGGTTGCTCTTCCCGCTACCTTTAGTCCAGATGCCGCGAGAGAAATATGAGAGTTTCTTGAAAATCTCTGTACGTGACGATCACGTGGTTGGTTTCCTGGGGAGATGAGGGTTTTCGTCGGTCGGGCAAAGGCCGAAAAGCAGGGACGACAGAGGATTCGGTGCATGCTGAGAGAGATACCTGTAAACCCACGATCCCATCGTTGCCTTCTTAAAGAATCATTTATAAATTATTCTTCTCCTTCAAAATATTACTCAATTCTTATAAATTGAGAAAATATAACATCAGGATTATTGACATAATTTGTGTTTGGAGTCTAATAATGTAGTGTCACGTGTAAAGTGGGTCTACTGTAATACATTGAAATTTATGGGGCTCACTTGACACGTGGCACCCCATCATTAGACTCTAAATGCATCAGGAATCCTGATGTAATATTTTTAGTATTGACTCCTAGGTTGTACAAGAATCAACATACTGATGAATATTTTGAGCTCTGCTCATCTAATAACATCAAATTTTTTAAACGAATTTAAATAATTTTTTAAAACTTGAAGGTTAAAGTAACAAAATTAAATATAATTCAATTTATCCATGTTCATAAATTAGTTTATTTGTTGTTCTAACAAATATCTTATTAAAACTTTGATATTTGTATATATTTAATTAAAAATAGGTGTATCGTAACCTATTTATTTATTTATTCAATAATAATATATGATTATTAAAATCAAATGTATTATGGCTAATTATAAATCTATTTTATTTTAATGAATGTTTTTTATATTATAATTTTACAAATATCATAATTATTGTATTAACTTAAACATGGTAGATTTACTAGTATACCACACAATTCTTATGTTTTTACATATCCAACATCCAAATTTATATTTATATTTATAACACTTTGGTACCATAAACCTATCCCGAAAGAGTGTATTTCACATTTAATAGAATGATACTTGCGATACTTTTGATATAATGTTAAAAATATTAGTGGCATACCAGCATGCATGTACATATGAAAGTTCAAGTGTTAGACATGTAATTACATTAGAATTTTGCAGTATGAATGTAAATGTTCCAAATTTTTATGGCTATCAAATTATTCTTGTGCATGTACACATGAAAGTTTAGGTACTACATATTATGTAAATGCCTTTTTTACTAAGCTCATGCTAAATTTGACAAGTGGGCCTGAGCTTAAATATTGGCTAAGATGAACCTTTATATTCCGTTTGTTTTCTAATCTTTTTAAAATGCTAAGATTGATGAGAGTTCTTAAACAGGGAATAAGATGTTGGGCAGCAGGACTATATTTTAGTATAGCCAGGCAAACTATAAATTAATTAGATTTGGCTGTCATAATATATATTATCCAAATTTGATTTGTTTAAATTTTATGCTTAATTTACTTATTAAATTAATACTATGGGGGTTTACATACCACATAGCATACCACCCAATTCATATGTATTTACATATCTAACCTCTAAATTTTGAATTTTATATTTATATCACCCAAATCTTTTTTATCATATCAAAAATATAAATATTTTAACTTCAAAAAAATGAAATACACTTTTTCCATGCATGAACAATAAAACTTTAGGTGTTATATAAGAATTGAGTGGCATGCATTTAGATCTTCCTAGTAAAAAAAAAATTGTGCAGATATGGTCCTTAAGCTTAGTTTTCATTCTCCCAACTGGTTTGGGTGCTGCTGCAGCTTTTCTTTTTCTTTCTTTTTTTTGGGGGGGGNACTCCTCAGCAACTATCTGCATTTTTTTTTTTTTTTGTTTGTTGATAGAGCTTTGGATTGGATTGTTGATAAGACATTGTCCAAAGATTTTGCCTTCATTTGGAGAGGATTTTTTGATCTGAGGTTTGAGGTTTCTTATAAGACCCTATGATTAATTACCCCTCATGATAATGGGAGAGAACTTTCGATTAAGGTTAGTTATTAATAATTGAATATTCAACATATAGTAGCAGTCGACATATAATATTTTAAACTGTAAAATCTATCACTAGAAGCTTAAGGCGGATGGTGAGGAAAAGAAGATGAAACTCGATCAATATCCTATGGTTTTGTCATCCCCGGTCGTCGTGGTCTCTGATCTACTTAGTCAAAAGAGGTAGTCGATCCAATCTGACGAAAAGATTCTTGTTAGCAGCCACGAGTTGCGTCATCCAAGAGATTTATATAGCTCTTGGATGGATATTTTTATAAGGGGACAAATGTAATCAATCTTAGCCAACATAAAGTTTTGTGTCAATTAATTGTATTCTTATGGTTTACAACTCAAATAGTAGAAAGTAATTGGGGAACATATAGACTGAGATCATGGTCGTAATATTATGGTGTCATTTGGCAGCAACCACCCAGTCAAAAGGCTTTAGTCTTAACCGTTATTTTATGGTGTCATTTGATGGCAGAGCCACGCGAGCATAGAACTCGAGTCATGTCTTTACTGGCATATGACTGTTTTGATTGTCAATATAGGGATACACTTAACATGACATTCAATCTTTGTGAGCTGAATTTAATAAGAAAATTATCACCTTCAACAAACTGTTGCGAGAATTTGCTTTTAATCTTTGGTAATTGATTTTTAGCTTGGATATTTTAATTGATTATTTTGAAATTTTTGATTTAAAAGTTAACTATTCTATCAACTCAAGCATCATCAGAAAATTGAGTACTTAAAGCTTTTATATTTGAAGAGGGCATTTTGTTCTGTTAGTTTAGGCTTTTAGGGTATGATTTATGTCGACTCTAAGTTGAAAGATCGAACTAGGTGATTTAGACTTGTAAATTCTCAATTTTGGATTTGAAAATTTATTTCAAATTTTCTAGACTCATCAACTTCAGTCCTTACGAGGAGGATTGGACAAGTTAAGTGGGACTTACAACTTTGCCCAGCAGACAAGGCAACCAGATTAACCCTCGCAGTATTCTCGAATCTAGTATTTGAGTGTTCAATACATTGTTTAGAGTGTGCATTTGAAAATATATTTCATTAATTTGTTTATATAGATAACTTGAAGCATGAATAGCTCAAGAGTATCTTAAATGGTACTCATCTAAGTCTTAAAAAATGACTCACATTTCAAGATATCTCATTTAACTTAGGAGATAACCGTGGCTATATATAAATTTTGAACTCATTCAGAACTTAAAGTATTTGCAAACCCATTATAATTTTAGGCTTTAAAAAGGGAATGTCTTCTGTTTGCTAGCATGTGTATTGTGAATCAGGTGACAAGCTTTGAAATATTAATTCCTCATTTCAGCATTTAAAAGTAACATCCATGTCTTAAACTTAGCCCTACTTTATTATAATTAAATTTTATTTTAAGGTTAGCCCCAATTTATAAATTTGATCTTCAATTTAAATTTAGCCTCTTAATTTGTAATGTTTCATATTTAATTTAATTTGACAACCCTAAGCTTCGACCCAAGCAAGCATAGCCTCAGTTTATTATTTTTCAAATTCAAGTCAAGCTCACACAAAATTTAATAGTCCAAATTTAAAATTATTTACAAGTCCAAGATCACTTGAAATTTTGACAACCTCCCGGCTTTGTCTCCATTTAAGAAGGTTGCATCAATGTGTTTGTCTGCCAAGTTGTCTATAAGACGCGCTAGTTAATGTCGTGAGGCACTGTGATAGGAGAGAATCTCTTAATATACTAGTCTATAAGACACGAGTACATCTTTGATTATCCTGCATTTAAATAATCACAATTTCCTTGTATTTTTACTAATCTAAATTTAGTAATCTAAATTTAATAATCTAAATTTATAATTATTTACAAGTCCAGGATCACTTGAAATTTCGGCAACCTCGTGGCGTTGTCCTCATTTGAGAGAGTTGCATCGGGGTGTTTGTCTATCCAGTGGTCAATAAGATGCGCTGGTGAACTCTTGAGGCACTGCAACAAAAGAGAATGTTCTATTCTTACGGTCAATAAGACACAGGTAGGTCTTCGATTATCCTGCATTTAAATAATGAGCACAATTTCCTTTCATTTATATATTTGTGATTATCATGTATTTAAATAATGAGCACAATTTCCTTAACATTTATATATTTGCTTGTGAGATGATGACTTTGCAAATGTATGTTATATATATATATATATATATATAATATTTATGGGGTTGTTAATATTTAGGGCTCTCAGCCTATCAATTGAGGGCAGAGGTGAAGAGAGTTGGAGGAGTTGGGATCGAACAGGCAAGAAAGTGTAACTGTGCTGAGCAATGAACAGAGGCTTGGCCAGATCAAATGCAGGGAAAGGAGAAGCAGGGTCTAATGGCAGGGAGGCGCAGCAGGGATTACGAGAAAGTGGCGACTTCAGCGTGGGGCTTCACTGCAAGAGAGGCGCGGTCCGTCCGCGGCATGGTCGCGTGAACAGAGAACGACGAGGGTTTCGAGAGGCTAAGGCAGAGCGGCTCGCACAGATCTGCAGGGAGGAGTTAGACGAATGGAGGCTTCTGTTGCGGCTTACCGGAGCGACGGCTACTGTGCAGGTAGGATTGAACGGCTTTGTGCACAACGATCCCGTCAGTGCCTTTCACGGGCGCGGGAGAGGAAGCCTGGAATTTCGTGCTCCGTTATCCCATGGTTGCTCTTCCCGCTACCTTTAGTCCAGATGCCGCGAGAGAAATNAATATTTAAATATTTAGAACTTAACTCTATTAGCAACTCTGAGATCAGCAGCTACGTTGCAGGTGGTGAGTTGGGATCCGTTTGGGGCAGCTGTTGAAGTTGTTTGAATAAACAGTTGTGAAACTGCTAAAGAAGAAACTGTTTTTAAAAAAATTATGGTGGTCATTACAAATTTGTTTTTTTTTTTTTCAAAAGTTAAAATGCAGCTTTCCGGTACCCACCACACTTTAACAGCTCAGGTAAAAAAAAAAAAGCTTTCTATCACATAAATTTTTAAAAAATAGCAAGAAAATAATTCCCCAAACAAAATTATGGTGACGGTTTGAAAAACAAAACAGACAAAAAATTATCCCAAATAGATCCTTAGCGATCTCAAAGGCAGCCATGTGGTGAGGTAAGACTTCTCAAGCTCTGACAAGGTGTTTTCCGGGAGCAATGGTTGTGGCGACTTAAAGAGCTGGGAGGTAGAAAGATGAGAAAGAACTCGAGGGCAGTAAATTAGAATCCAAAAAACAATTAGGGAAATGCCATGAAAAACTGGGAGAAAATTATGAAAAACAGAAAACCAGTGGTATTGGAAACATATTTGAACACCACCCCACAGAGAAAATGCAAGAAAAATTAAATCCCTAATCCAACAACATAAAAAGTCAAAATTCAGACATTAAATAACAGCAAAAACATCATGAAATCAAAACAACCGGATCATTATTCCTTAAATGGTGTGGTACATGAGAGACCAACCAGGTCATCAAGGAGATCGAAGAAGTTTCTTGAGGGAGCATCAGTGATGGGAGAGGCAGACTCTCTACCTCATCAAAGTCGCTCGGAGGCAGGGAGGACAAGATTGGACTTCGGCAATGAAGTTAAACTCTTCGAGTGACAAAGGGGAGGACGAATTTCGTGAAGCTTTAACAAGGCCTGCAACCATGTTGATGTTGGTGTTTGGATTTCACTCAAGGATTCACCAGCATTGACGGAAGGTTAGTGTAGATGCTATCTTTTATTATGTTTCCATACTTTGAATGCTTGTTGACCTCATTTTTAGTGAGGTCTAGTCTTCCTCTTAGGGTTTAGGATCTAGCCTTAGGGACCTNACAAAATTATGGTGACGGTTTGAAAAACAAAACAGACAAAAAATTATCCCAAATAGATCCTTAGCGATCTCAAAGGCAGCCATGTGGTGAGGTAAGACTTCTCAAGCTCTGACAAGGTGTTTTCCGGGAGCAATGGTTGTGGCGACTTAAAGAGCTGGGAGGTAGAAAGATGAGAAAGAACTCGAGGGCAGTAAATTAGAATCCAAAAAACAATTAGGGAAATGCCATGAAAAACTGGGAGAAAATTATGAAAAACAGAAAACCAGTGGTATTGGAAACATATTTGAACACCACCCCACAGAGAAAATGCAAGAAAAATTAAATCCCTAATCCAACAACATAAAAAGTCAAAATTCAGACATTAAATAACAGCAAAAACATCATGAAATCAAAACAACCGGATCATTATTCCTTAAATGGTGTGGTACATGAGAGACCAACCAGGTCATCAAGGAGATCGAAGAAGTTTCTTGAGGGAGCATCAGTGATGGGAGAGGCAGACTCTCTACCTCATCAAAGTCGCTCGGAGGCAGGGAGGACAAGATTGGACTTCGGCAATGAAGTTAAACTCTTCGAGTGACAAAGGGGAGGCCGAATTTCGTGAAGCTTTAACAAGGCCTGCAACCATGTTGATGTTGGTGTTTGGATTTCACTCAAGGATTCACCAGCATTGACGGAAGGTTAGTGTAGATGCTATCTTTTATTATGTTTCCATACTTTGAATGCTTTATGTGTAAAAACATAAAGTTTGGGTTGGAAATATGTAAATTGCTATATTTTGTGTGCTATATATGTAAATCCCTTCTTATTTTCAATCCTTATTTATAGATTTGCATTTCAAGCCACAACTTTTACTCTAATCTCAAAAATAAAAATCTAAAAAAGAAAGGAAAAACTATCCAAGGTTTTACCCATCTACAACCACCATGATACTTTCTTTTCTTACCCTCAGGTTAAACTAAGCTATTTCAGTATAAAATTTGACCCCCAAAAAATAGATAGAAATCACAATTGACATTAACCAAGCAAAGATATTTCATAAATACGGGTAACTAACTTGCACAAAGTGAAAAAATCTAGTCAACTTCCATTGCAGAGAGTGATTCCCTCAAAATTTCACTTAGCTCCTCCACTCTGAGCCTTGCAAGCGCAATGCAATCCTGCAACAAACAATGACGACAACCAGCGTTACAAAATTTTCAGTAAAGCACAAAATCTTTTGTTCTGTTGAACATGAGGAGAAGTAAATATTTCAGCTAAAAGTCACAGTAATAATATAGAATTTGATTCGCATTTTATTTGCCTTCCATTCCGAGAATGTTCATCAAACTTAATTTACAATATAAAATATGTCCTTATTTTGAAAGATCGCCAAGTTATCAGGCAATCCTCTCGTCAATCAAAACTTGAAGTGAGCCAAGGATAGTATAAATTATAACAATCAATATGCATCCCAGTGCAAAAGAAAAAACAATAACATAGTTCGAATTAACCAATTATTCAGCTTGTTAAAAATAGTGGATTGTTTCAAAGGTTGTGAAAATCGAGAAAATGTTGCTTTCGAAGTCCGGACGCAAGCAGCATCCGGACAACGGACGCGATACACCGGGTGAGGGATTTTTTTTCTCTTCCGCTACTCCGGTAAGTCGCGTCCGTTGTCCGGACGCAATATTTTTTCGTAAAAATTGGACCGAATATCAAACCTAAAGAAAAAAATGTTTACAGTTTCATGGTTCAATTGGGGTTGAACTGGAGCATGAATTGAATGCTATAATAAATATTCAAATTATTTTAATATAAATTAAATAATAGTATATTAATATTATTTAGATGATTTAATAAATAATATTTTAATTTAAGATAATACTTTTAATATTTTGAACAATTTTATAAATTAAAAAATTTAAGGCATGATATTTTTCAATTTTTAATTTAAATATCTTATTTATGACCATCTGGTCAAAATCAAATTATTAAAATTGGGTAATATTTGAACTGATCAATTCTTTAAAAATTGAACCGGCTCACCAATTCATCGGTTCAACCTCAATTCTGACCGGTTCAATCATGATTATATGCAGCAATGGTTTTAAGCTTGGACTGAACCGGTTGTATGACCAATTCACAGTTGAACCGGCCGTTCCGGTCCAATTTTTAAAACCATGATTGTTTCAATCAAGTGCATAATGGACTTACTAATGGAATAAGCTAATGAAATAGCATTCACCCATGCTCCTTATTTTCCAAGACATTAGCAATGATGATGTGAATCTAGCCCATCATGTGTGTGACTTGTAAGAGATACATAACAAGACTCCCAACCTTATCCTATTCTATCCTTCACTCGATGGCACATCCCCAACTGAAGTTTGCACATTTATAGCCTTGAAAGTGTTGTCAAAGACTCTAACACACCTTAAATTTGATGAAATCTTGGTATAGCCTTGAAAGTGTTGTCAAAGACTACATAATTCATGAATGAACTCTAAAGCTCATAACAAAGACTTTCAGCTCCAAGTTACAGTGGGTTTGACCAAAACCATTTTCTCATATAGGCCCGTCTTAAAAAAATTCCAAAATGAGATTCTTTTTCAAAGTCTCAAGCAAGGTTTTGGTCGTTAAGGAATTAGCCAGGATCAAAGCCCTAAGTGAACTTCATAATTAAATCAAAATGAAGACGTCATCATTAAGGTGCTAGCCCAGGCAACATCGCCCCAAGTACTTCTTAACTGATTTCGAGCAAAGCTATGATCGTCGAGGCAATATGCTAATTCCAAGGAAAGGCCTTATCTATACACCTTTAATACTAAGAAGAAACAAGATAAACAAGATGGTTATGGCTGCCAAGTTATAAACTCAGGCATAGCACCAGTTCAGCTCATTTATTCCTCCACAATTGGACCTCCTAAAAACAAAATCGCAAGTCAGATGTCTTGAAGTCCCATCAAAAGTAGCAAAAGAGAGTTTGACCAAGACCGCCTTCCCTCAAAAACAACCAAGGATGGCCTAGCACCCTATTGAGGGTGGTTGAAGAGAGTTCATAGTGCTTCCAAGGGCCACAAATGGGGCAACCTAATATGACATTAAAAAGTGATTTAAAATAATTATCTAATTAAATGAATTCTTAAACATGCAAACCTTTAGTGTTCATACATCAAGTTACTTCGCATAATTCTCTGTGCATGTATTCATACATGTTCTCTAGATGTGATCTAAGGCATTATCTGACGCCATTCTTGGGCTCCTAGAAGGTGTTAGGGAAGCAGGTTTGAAATGAAGGTAGTGGAGGAATAGTAATGAAATAAAAAAATGGGCAATCAGCGATACTTGGAGAGGGATAAACGACGTTTGACGGCTATCCCAGTTGAAAATAGCAAGGCAGATGACGAAACGGCACATTGCAGCGGTCAAGGAGGTTCACCACATGTTCCTCCACAAGCTACAAACAAACCACTTATATAAGAAAAAAAATACAGCACTCCTTGTGGTAGAAATCAAAGATACAGTCTCCAAATAACATAAACAGAACAAAAAATCTGAAAAAAATAATAATAATAATAATAATATATAAATAGTTCCCTCATAGAAAATAATCTAATTAGAAATATGAAAATAAGAAAGAAATCAAAAAAGACAAAAAAATATACGAATAATTAAAAGCCGGCAGCCCTTTTTGGAACTGCAGACCACGAAATCCAATGAAAACAGGTTTGCGAGATCATGGGAGTAAAGCTCCCGTGTCATTCTCCCAACTAGGAGAGGCTTCTTCTTCTCTAGAACTTAAATTCGGATTCTTTTTCATAAAATATCTAATCAGATTTTCAAAATTATGATTCATTATTCCTAGTTGGTCATCTGTTTGGGACAACAGTGTTGAACTAAACTAAAATTTAAATTACTTTTTAATTTTACTCCAAAGAGTCTTATAGAAATAGCTCAAAAACATGTCATTTCTACTAGAAGTAAAGCTCATGGGTAGACAATAAAGACGAACTACTTCCTCGAAGGACAAGCCAACAATGTGCGACGTGCCCTTTATCTTGTGGCAGAGAACAAATCTTGTGGTAGGGAACAAAGTATGCTATTTACGAGAAATGATCGGCCACAACCATAACAAAATCATTATCTTATTGTGTCTAAGGCAAATCCACTATAAAATTTATGCTTGTGTCCATTCTAGACAACTTTGAAACACGTCATTTTAAAGTTTATTTAGATAAAATAAATAGTCATCATTTTTTGCACAATCAGAGTTGGAGCTGCATCTGGCTAGCATTCTCACGAAACAAGCCTCTAACCATCCAGAGTGTAACGTATTTTTGCATTTCTTCATACTCGGCTAGTTGCATTCCATGGGCAAATTGGTTTGGTAGATAAAAATCCTTAAATGGGATCTATGACATGTTGAATCTCATTCGATAATGGTCACCCAGAAGACAGACTGTCAGTTAGGACATCCAACAACTCTCTCAACAGAAGCTACCCCTTTTCTAGTATCAGCTCCTCGGGCTCACTCCCTTCTAGAACAACTAAAGTTAGTTCTTTTGGAATCTCTCTACTAAGTTCAACTTGAATCACTAACATCTCATTATCATTGGCTGGAAGTTAATATTACTCTGACATCTTCGTTCTCCCATAAGGCACTATCCCTTTCTTCAACTATTCCATGCTCACTGAATGAAATCATCTTTTTGTTTGGGCAATCTGATGCAATGTGCCTAAAATCATGACACTTAAAGCACTTCTTAACTAGAATGAATTTGGGAGTGTTGGTGAGCTCCACATTTTCTCCTCTTTGGATTTATTTCTCTTCGAACGAGGTCAGCTTGGATGCTCCAATGGGTGTGCTCTTGTTGCATGTCTTGGGTTGAACTCTATCTGTAAAGTATAACGGTCACCTGGTTTCTCCACCTTTAAAGCTACGGTTTGTACATCTAATGAGGACCAATACGGTTGTTGCTACACCACATTACTAAAAAACAACCTTAGACCTCAAAGATACATTGCTAGTATGTGCTCCTCTGGTTTCACTAACTTATATTTCAACGTGAGTTGATCAAATTCAATTGTGCACTCCTCCACAGAAGAATCTCTCTAACGCAAGTGATATATTTCTATGAACATATCCTTTTGATATATGGGAAAAGATATTTATGTTGCATCCCTCTAATAATCTTATAGATCATGTAGTGATTTTACCCTTCTCACTCTCGGATATGTTTCAAAGTCTTTCATCATAAAGACGCATTCTTATTAAGTTTGATGGTTACCAATTTAACTTTCTTGTCCTGGGGAATGTCTTTTTGCTTAACAATTTGTTTCACTATTTGGATCCACTTGATAAACTCGTTCAGATACATGTGGCAGTCAAAATCTGCTAAATTTAATCTTCACGCCAACAACCTAGCTTCTATGTTGATATTCAATGTCCCATTAATGCAACATTTTTTATTCATCGCTTGAAGCTTCTTGGTGGAAGGGATTCACTTTCTCTTCATGGGATAAGCCACTGTTGTGGTTATTAGTGACACATCGGATTATCTCCTCTCAAAGGTAACAATTCTTTATTGCAATTAGAGGATTTTGAGCTGCATATCCTCCATAATATGTTGTTGAACACCATGTTGAGGATTCCTCCTTCCATTAAAGCGACTTTTTTCTCCCAATCAGATTTTCAACGAATGTAAGATTGCAAATCAAAGGTTGGTCGGGGCTTAGCTTTTGGTGGTAGGTGTCAAGGTAGATTTATGGTAAATATAGAAATGTTGGATTTTGAAAATTTAGAGTTAGAGCTAGAAATTGTGATAGGAATGATTTTGGTAAAGTGATAATTTCTTTTGAAATGTGGATTCGGACAAGAAAGAAAACCCTAAAAAATTTAGGGCTTGTCAGGCTCTAATACCAATGGCACTGTTCTAAGGCTCATAGGCGTCTGGGCAATGGGATTGATGGGGAGGTGGTGGTGGACGAATAGCAAGGGAATGAAAAAATGAGTGATGGGCAATATTAAGAGGGGGATAGACGACGTTTGGCAGCTATCGCGGCAAAAACAGCGAGGCAGATGATGAAACGATGAGGTATGATGGCTAAGGAAGTTCACCATATATTCCTACAACAGCAAAAGACACACCACTTACAAAAGGACGAGAATATAACACTCATTATGATAGAGCTTAGAAATACATTCTCCAAATAACACAAACAAAGCCAAAAAGTTCAGAAAACCAAGAAATAATAAGTTAAATAGTTCCCCCATAGAAAATTACATAATTAGAAATTAAAAGAATAGAAAAGAAATGAGAAAAGAAAAAAATGTGAATAATTGAAAGTCAATGCCCTGTTCAGAACCCGCGATTACAGGGTTGTCTACGATCCCGTGGAACCCGCAGCCCACGAATCCGCGGAAATAGGATCGCGAGATCCTGTTGACCTCATTTTTTAGGTCATTTCCTTTTCTAGGGTCTTAGGATCTAGCTCTAGGAGTTCCTATCGACCATCTTAGAAAACTAGAATTGAGACTCACCCTTCTAGAAATTCCAACTACTTCCTTTTCTTCCTTTGATGTCTAGCATCTTTGGCACAAGACCATCGTCTTATGGACGAGCGGTTTTGGGTTATTTTGCGAAGACTCAAGGGAAAAGTTCTAGATAGGACTTCAAGCCTTAGGAAAACATCGTCACGACCTTTTCGTCACATACACACATCAAATACACAAAGTTCACAAAATTGCACGAAATCGGACTTCATCAAAGGACGGGTGAAAATGCGAACTTCTCCGGATGGCCTCCAACGACAAATTGGACTGCGCCAAAGCGTCCGGGATACCAATTTTGGTAGGAAAGGACACTCATATTGCTATACTTTCGACACGAGAAAATTGACACGCAAATTGATGAATCGTCAAAGCGACCTCTGACGGCAAAATGAACTGCGCCGTCCTGGCAATTGGGGACATTTCAATATCACATAAAAATTTTCTATTCTTAGACCTTTATATGTGATATTGTGTTTCATTTATTTGTTTATCTTTTTCCTACGATTTACCTGTTTCTGTTAAGTCCTTTTTCAGGTCATACTTTCATCTTTTACACAGCGCATAATAGCTAAACTTAAATGAGCAATGAACCTACCAGGTGTACAGGTTTAATTTATATTACAACATTTTATTTTAAAGCATGTTATATTGTTTTCATAGCCTGTTATACTGCTTCCCTAGCACGTTATACTACTCTTTACAGCACGTTATGCTCTTCTTTCAGTATGTTATACTGTCTTTTCTTTCTATTGTACACTGTACTGCTCTTTTCTGTTATATTGCATGCTTAGTTACTTTGATACACTATGCCTTAGATTAGGATAATCTAGTGGTTAAGTGTATTTTCAAAACTAAAACTAAACCAGGAGGTGCTACTACGAGAGGCTCGGAACAAACATCGTGGGCAGCACAGCAAGGGAACACTTCAAGATGAATTTGCAGCAGCAAAACACATTCACATCACCTATCACTTTCTTTAGTTTAAATAACAACTCATAGAATTATTTCTTTAGGCTTTCTGCACAACTCTATTGTGTAATTATAAGTCCTAACGCTTTAAGATTCCGAATTTACCGTGCGGTACGGTGTAAATCGTCTTATCCTTTTTAGGCTATTTGCACAGTCTGATATTGTGCAAACATAAGTCCTAAATCCTAAATGATTCGCGGGATTGAAATATCAAATAAGCGTCATTTCAAAAGACATAAAGCCAAACAATAGGATAGTTGGGACATCTCCGGGGTTTCTCCTAGATCTGTGACGTCCCCTAATCTTCTTTCCTTTGGATTCCTTAAATAATTATTCCTATTTTGAGTCATTCTTATTTGATTTTCCCATGTCCAATCGTGAAGACCTAAACTTTGAAATCTTGAAAACAAAACCACCTGATCTTAATCGAGAGTTTTCTTAAATGACTCAGTTATTTAAGATATAATTAACTATGAGGGTTTGCCTCTATAGGGAACCAGAAACCCAGATAAAATAAACCTTATCTAATCCTCGTATTAGGTAAGGGAACTTGTCGGCAAATAAGATAATTTCGCAGGCCGAACGGATGTCACAAATTCTTTAGTCTAGGTGATTGAATCTCTATTACAAGTGATATTTATCCTTCGGGATAAGTGTTTTACTTGTAGTATCGTATTCACTCGTCTAAACTATTTAAAATGTGGGACTCATTTGGTTTCACCTATTTTAAATTAAAATGTTACTTTGAAAAATAAAAAAAGAGTTATATTCATATTTCAATTATTTTTAAAATCACAAAATTATTACCTTTTTCAAATCATAAAGTTATTTGAAGTTATAAAGTTAAATTAAATAAAAGATTTTAAGAATTTTAAAAAGAAAAAAAAACGGCCGACAGATCCCAGCAGTAATTTTCTTGCACCATTAACGATCCTGCGTCATGCTCCCATCCGAATCCAACATGCACCCTCATGCAAACTCTTGTGCATTATTTAGCTATACATGTTATATTGTCCTTATGTGCTTGCAACTGAGGACACATCTCTCGTACTTTCATATGGTTGTGTGTGCCACTTATGGCTATCATTAACCCTATTCGGGTGACAACGACTGACACATTTTCTTCTTCAGCCTTTGCTCGCCTTAATGAATGATATTTTTTCTCGTATCTAAATATGTTTCATTCGTCTTCCCACTAGTGTTATCAAAGCACAAAGTCCAATGCAATGCACAAGACATTATTTTTGCTTCAAAGAGCAAAACAATAACAAAATGGTGCTTTCATCACACAAAGCATTAATAGGTTATACGTAATTATTAATGAATAAAAATATTCATTGACAATTATAAAATATAAAGTATGACTTATAGTTGATGTAAAATAGAAAAAACATGGTACAATACATAACCTAAAGGCAAATATTGAGGATAAACCTACAAATTAAAATTTTAAACACTTTTTAATAGTTTGTTGCAATAATTTAAAACTTAAATTTTAAAAAAAAACATGCATATTACTTCGATGCATCAAAGCGCGCCTCAACAAATGAAATGGGTATCACGCAGCTTCGCTTTGCTCGTGAAATGAGCTCTTAAAGACATTTCTCTCCATTTATTATGGGTCGCTTGCTTGCTCTCAATTTCTAATCAGAGGTTTCCCTCCGTGGAGGTTAATTAAGTTTCAATTATTCCACTTCTATCGCCCCCAACTTTGATTGTTCCAATCATCTTTGAAATTCCTTTGCCATTGGCTCCTAAAGTTTAGGTGGTCCTCTCTAATCCACCTGTCACTAGGGCTGTCAAAACGGCTCGTTGTTCGTGAACAGCTCGTGTTCGGCTCGTTAAGAAGCTTGTGTTCGGCTCGTTAATTTCGTTCGATAAGTTAACGAGCCGAACACGAACTAAGATGTGTTCGTTCGTGTTCGGCTCGTTTTGGCTCGAAATACTACCCATCAAGTTTATATATATATAAGTAGTATTTTAAAAAAATCTAATTGACTACAAGGCTACAAAGATTTGTAATCAATTAAAATATTGATTAAGAAAATAAAATAAAAATTATTCAATTAGATTCAAATGATGTTTTAATATAAATAATAATGTTGTCTTATAACTACATGATTAGGGTAGTTAAAAGGACTCTTTGTTCGTGAACAGCTCGTGTTCGGCTCGTTAAGTAAACGAGCCGAACACGACGTTAAGTAAACGAGCCGAACACGAACACACTTTTTGAGCTTGAAATATAAACGAGTCGAACACGAGCTAAGCATGGCTTGCTCGTGTTCGGCTCGTTTACACCCCTACCTGTCACCCCTGCTCTAAATACTCTTAACCATTTTCAAGGTTCATTAACCTTTTGTTTATAGCTCTCGCTCATTTGTTAATGAGGTGGGTAGTTTGTTGAGAGCAATATCCATACAATCCTCTCTACTCCAGCAAGTTAAAGATTCTCATGCTCACAAGCCTATATCCTCCTTTCATGACAAGCCTTTGCTTCATTGGGCAAACATATCCGAACTTGCTCAACAATTAACTTTCACAATTGTCGAAAAGCCCTGCTTGGCTTGTCCTGACATGGATATCATTCACAAATTTATGTCTAATTTGCAATTGATTAGTTAAATTTTAGTTGAAGTCTACATCATTGAGCTATTATTAGATTTTCTTTGGAGAAAGACGACATATTTTTTCTCATCCGACAAAAAATCTAGAAGTGATTTTACCATTTGATGCCTCTTGAGGAACTACCGATGAGCCCTGTTTGACTGATTTTTTCCTAGGTTATGTATTCGTTATCTTAATCAACTTTATAATTGTTATATAAGATGGGATATCAATTAAGATTTTTGAAACACTCTAGGAGTTGTCACTCACCATCATTAATCCTATCGCACTTATTTGGAATCAGCATTATGAATCCTCCTTTTATCAGTCATTCATGTTGAGTGTTATCTAAGGTATTAAATTTACGTTTTACAACTCATTTTAAAAACTTCTGTCCATGAAATTTTAAGCCTATCTCTTTTTTTTTCCTAATCCTTTGACACCATTTTTACTCTAGAAGTAGCAGTAAACTAAAAATATTGGTAATGAAACCATGCACACTAAGTTCGATAGTTCATATATTCTACGGATAATATATAACTTTCTAGCAAAAAAATAAAATCTCTTTCTTCAATTTATTATTACAAGATTCTACTTCTTCATTTAAATATCTTCCTTGACCCGCTATTGATCATTAAGATTGAATTATGCTTTTTTTCTGCTGGAAAAAACATTGTCAAATGAGCCTTCGAGTGAATTATATGCAATTATATTAATGAAACAGCCAATTGTAATTTCACAAAGATGAACAAACTTAAATTTAACATCGCTTAATACACTGAACCTAAAATAATTCTTGAACTTCTCGCTGTGGAGTTAAGCCTTTTAAGTAAAAACATTTAAAACAAATTTTATGATTCATTAGGTAATTACATTCATAGCACTAAAAACTTAGTTATTTAAAAAACTAGCACCCTCTTTCTTCCATTTCCAAATTCTCACTCAAATATCAAAATCCAAAATAAAACACCAACCCATATTTTTTAGTTTTGTCAAATTCCCAATGGTTTAATCGCAGCATAAGTAATTGCAACAGTTTGATAGTTAAAAAAATGACCTGGGTGCTAGTTTTGTAAAAAACAAAATTTCAAGTGCTATGCATAAAACTTAAAAATCAATAGACTTGGAAAATACATGACAACAAACCTTCACAACAGAAGCATGCAAAAGGATTGCTCCACCAGCTTTGTATAATGACACCAATCTCTCTTTTGAATCTAACACCACTGTAACGTGGGTGTCCATTACAGATTCTTCTTCTGAAGTGGGGTCCGCCAAAATATACTTACCATGGACTATGCATGTTAGTGAGAACGGTACAATTGCAATAGTGAGCTTTCTATTTTCTTTATTAATCGGCTCTACTGCTTTGATTTTCAATTCATCAGACACAGTAATCACTTTTCCATCATCATTTAATGAAACTAAAGGAATCTGCACTGCAGGTTAAAAAAAGTTTCCAGGATGTTTAAAACATAGAATAAAAAGTTCTGCAGAGCTCAGATCAACAAAGATATTACAGATTTTGGCAGCTTTGTGAGTAGAGTAGCAAAATAATAATAGCTCCATTAAAACAGATGCCCAGTTTTTAAAAACATTAACAAAGTCTAATATTATAGATAAAGTTACGCAAATTTGAATTGTCTGTGTAGAATGTAACTGCAATTCAGCTGTATTGAGTCTTAGTTGTTTTCATTTTTGTTTCCTCATTTGGTTTCCTCATTTTAAGTGTAAACATATGCCTAAAAAGATGCCTCCTACCTGAACTAACAGAGTTCTCTAATATTTTGAATAACCATCAGGTTCGCCACATTACTGCACAATTTCAACTTAACTAGACGAATTCCAATCAGAAGTTTCAGAGTTCGGAACCACTGACACAATGCTAATTGCTAATTAACCCTTGCATTTCTATAGTTCCTTTAAAAAAATAATAAATAAATAAATAATAAAAATAAAAAAATAAACTGATTGTAATGATGGTCAACCATGGGCTGGCTCAAATTAACAAATCGAGCTAGAAATTTTGAATATTGAATTGAAAATCATTAAACATAATGGTATAATCGTCATTAACTAGTCAAATATTGAGTTGGATATATGCCTATTCAATTATTAACTTGGAGCCATAATTTAAGCTCTAATTTTAAATATTTGATAAAATAAGAGCTTTTTTTTTATTCACTTGTGTATATTTTTATAATTTCAAAGTGATTCACATGGAAAAAATTATCGTTGTTTAATCTGAAAAGAGTAGTTTGCTTGATAAGCAACCAACTGTCCTCCAATCTCGCTGCAGCCAAGCCTATGCACACCATCTGGATGTTCCGCTTGCAACAACACAATCTATTTTGTGAGAAGATGCTCCAACTAAAATCTTTACATGGGAGAAAATTTTCTAAATAAAAAGCTAGCAAGCCCAAATTTCTTGTAAAATCTTTGTGACCTTAACACCCTGTTCGTTGCACATATAAATTTATGATGGCAACCCGAATGCAACATGTGAAACTCAAATTCGAGGTTGTTTACCAATGTGAAGCACCTTGGAGGAATGAGCAACAATGCACAACCCATGGGGCTCTCACAATTCGGGACTAGTTAAAGATAGTCGAGGAAATTTCAAGGTCAACCAGGTCAAGAATGTGTTAGAGAAGTCATTGACTTGGACAATAATAAACATGTCTATCTTGCCCTAAAAATGATGGCACCAAATAAGCATCAACAAATGAGGTTGATTACACTACATTGCATGAGTTTGAGAAAATTCTCAAAAAGTGTTTCATGAATGAGTTGTATATAATTGAACTCCTCTAGTAAGCTCGTGTCTTGAGAGCTCCTCAGCCGAAAAATTTTATGACCAAACTACCCCAATAGTTCCATGTCCAAAGAAACCCTCAGTTGAAGTTTTATATCACTAAACTCTTCCAAAGTCATGAGACCGCCGCGTTACTGTAGCTGCTACAGTAATTATGGTCTCCATTTCCTGTTAAATTCCTTTCCTTCTTTGATGTTTGCCAATCATAATTCCTTTCCTTCTCTACTTCTTTCCTATTCCTCTCCTTGTCTATTATATCGCTTTCCTATCCTACTCTTTACCTATTTTATCTACTAAACCCCTTTTATATAGGTGTAATTTTCCAAGGTTAGAGGAGAAGATTTTGGATCATTGTTGATTTCAGCTACTGCCTTTGAGGTGTTCTTCCCTTCGGGAGTTGTATCCGACGGCGAGAAGGTGTTCCAGCTTTAACTCGTCTGAGGTGGTGACCATCTCCAAGGGTCCGGGTGGTGCTCCGGCTGTAGCTCGACCCTGACATGACATCTATCTTTCCGTAGCCCTCTCTCCCACTCAGTCCAACAATCGCCAGCTTGCTACCCTCCCTTAGGGTCACCTTCAGCAAGCCTCCAGCCCTTCTCCACACCTTCCCACAGGTCACCAACTTGTTGTCCCCTCAGGCTCACCTCCAGCATACCGTCAGCCGACCCTTACGCCTTCCAAAAGTCGTCTACTTACAGCTCCTCCTTCCCTACAGTCAAACCTATTGTCCCTTCCCCTGTTTCCCTACCACAGTTCCTAGTTCTCTCTCCCTGATGCCGCCGGCATCCCCACCCGCTACCGTCACCCTTATCAAAGTCTATGTGTTGTGTCTTTATGCTTGTGTTGTTTTTGTTGTCGTGATTTCAAGTCAAAAGAGTCTCATTAGTACCTATTTGAATTCGGTAATAATAAGTGTGTTTTTCTATGGTGGATTAGGTATTTTTCTTCTGGTAACAGTTGGTATCAAAGCTAGCCAAACCATAGTCCTATCCTAAATTCTCTAGCATCCTCTTCCACCCAAGCCACCTCCTACCAAAATTTTTTTGCACTAAAAGCTTCGACGAAAGAAGAAGAAGCTCTCCAACTCTAGGAGATTGACACGGGAGCTTATCGCCCTTGGTACTGTAGCGGCTACAGCACCGCAAATGCGTTAGTGTAGTTGTTAGAGTAACTACGATCCTCCTTTCCTATTTAATTATTTTATTTTTCTTTCCTGATGCTTTCTCATTACAATTCCTTTTCTTCTATACTTTTTTCCAATTCCTCTCATTGTCTATTAGATCTCTTTCCTATCCTGCTCGTTGTCTATTTTATCTACTAATCCCCTTTTCATATAGGTGTTATTTTCTAAGGTTAAAGGAGGTTTTTCGATGATTGATTTAAGCTACTGCCTTTGAAATATTCTTCCCCTCTGGAGGTTGTATCTGACAGCGAGATGGTGCTCCGGTTGTAACTCGTCCAAGGTGGTGACTGTCTTCAAGGGTCTGGATGATGCTCTGATTGTAGCTCGACCCCTATTAAACATCTATCTTTCCGCAGCCCCCTCTCTCACGCAATCCAACAATCGCCAGCTTGCTTCCCTCCCTCGGGCTCACCTTAAACAGGTCGCCAGCCCTTCTCCACACCTTCCCACAGATCGCCAGCTTGTTGTTCCCCAACGGCTCACCTCCAGCATCCCGCTAGTCGACCTCTATGCCTTCGAGCAGTAGTCTACTTGCTGCTCCCCCTTCCCTACAATCAAACCTGCTCTCCCTACCCTTATTTCCCTACCACCGGCCCTAGTTTCGTCACCTTGTTGCCGCCAACATCGCCACCTACTACAGTTACCCTTATTAGAGTATGTGTTGTGTCTTTATGCTTGTGTTGTTGTTTGTTATCGCGATTTCATGTCGCAAGAGTCTCGTTTGTACCCATTTGAATTCACTAATAGTAACTGTGTTTTTTCGTGGTGGATTAGGTTTTTTTCCTTCTAGTATCACAAATCTTCAAGTTTGATGAACAAGAAGGAATATCCACTAACTATTTTAATTGAATTTCTAAATTGAAGCTATTAGATTCGGTCTGATAACTTATTCAACTTAATATTAAGCTTGATCCTTCAATCTTAATGAACTATAAAATAATTTTAATTTATTTAGTGTGATTCTAATGTAAGTCATAATTCATTAGCTTTCTTTTTTGAAGAACTAATTAATGAGATTCAATTGAATATCAAGTCCCCTTTCAAGATAGTTCATAAATAAATGATTTATTGATCCCTTGTTTGAAAGATCAACCATTTTTAATTCATTTGAACTTAAATTTAAACTTCATCAATGACTCATTCCATTGAATTTTCTAGATAAATAATTTTAAAATCAATTTAGCTAAGGAGCCACCCTATCTTGTTGAAGGTACATCCCTGAACCCCGAGCTTGGCCATCTAGCTTATTGAGCTAAGAGAATCAATCAACCCACTTGCAAATTAAGATTGATCATGTCACAACCTAGACCGGGGCATGGAATTTCAAAGGCAAGACCAAATGATCAAACGATGAAATTCAAATTTTCAATTCCTTATAATTTCACTAACAAATAGAATCATCAAAAATAATTGAAAGAATCACAAATGAAATAAAATTCAACTCGACTTAAAAGTAAACAATCTCGAATAAAATTATTTTACCTTGAGTTGACCANCAAACAATCTCGATTAAAATTATTTTACCTTGAGTTGACCATATTTTCTATAAACATTCATTACCCCTTTCAGCCACCAATTTTGTAACTCAAATTTTAAATAGGAAAATATTTGTTTAAATTCTCACGGGTTACCCCCTAGTGAATACTCATGCATCTAAATTTCGATAAAGTAATGAAATAAAGAAACAATATGCATTCTAATCAATCACAGAAAACCAGTACAAACTTTGTCTGATTGTTTATATGATTAAAATAATTATTCTGAAAGTCTTGAAGTATCTAATTATATATTACAATATTTTATCTTACTAATATTTGTTATATAAACACTCGTCTCAATAGCACCTTCGAAAGTTGTATCAATTAAGTTCAAGTCAATCTTAATATCATTTTTCAATTTACATCCACAAGTACTTTAGTTTCCTCAACTAATATTATAAAAAAGAAAACTTTCACCAGTCAATCAACATGCAAACAAACTATATAAATCGTTTTATTTCCAGTCGATGTATCAGTCTAGACCTTACTATAATTAAATTTTTATACAATATACGATATGAAAGTAAATAATAACATGCAATTCATATCATTTGTTTCAATATAATTAATATATTTCATAACAAAGAAAAATTATAAGAAAACTTGCAATATTGTTAAATAGATAACAATCATTAATGTGTTAGAATTAGAAAAACAATAATATCACCATATTTAAAACATGAGTACTCATCTCAGTCCTTATTACGTAAACACTATGACTCGATCTTGTCCTTACTTTTCACCGTATAATTATAGATTTCTATAAGTTAATTAAATCTTAGAATGAAAGCATTTATAATTTATAACTATTTTAAATGTTCAGTTTTCTATTTATCTAACTCTACTTTCAAATGTTCTTTTAAACCTAAAAGTTTAAATTTTTATTTTATCTTGATTATTTTTATGCTTAACATTATAAATCATTTATTTTATTTTAGTTGATAGGAAATGAGTTGCTTTATTTATAACAAAATATTTCAATTTACAATTATAAATTATTAACATGTTCCTAATTAAGTATCCATTTTACTTGCTTTCTCCATTTATTATTATCTTTTAATTATTAAATAATATTTATTTAATAAAGTTCATAATTTTCAATTAAATTCCAACATAATAAAATGTCCCGATATCACTTTCATGGTCTATCTTTTATTAAATCATAACGTGGCATACAAAAATAAATCAAATCAAGTATAGATTTAGCTCGCAGGCCCCATCTTGGTCTCATGCTCAATCACCTGATCGTAAAACCTTGTCGTCCTCGCATGCAATCACGCTAGATCGTTCACAGTCTCCAACTCTCCTTCCCCTTATTGCTTCTCTCAATTTGTCCCCTTCTCCACACCAGCTCGCATGTTCAATCTTGCTCTCCTTCTCAAAATTCCCTACATCACACTTGACTGTTATCTTTTCCAACCAAGGCTCGCTCGACACTTATCCTACTTGCTTGTGATCACTCTTGCTCACTAACTTCGCCTCCCTTCTCCACTTGCATGTTTCTTCACACTCGGTTTCCTCTTCGTCTCCCTCACATGGCCTATCATTCACTCATCTCTACTTAATATCACATGTTCAGTCTCTGTTCCACTCTCTTCATCTTTCTCCTCTTGACTCGCTTAAACACAGTGAAATGATTTCTCATTTTTGCCTTGATGCCACGAATTTGCTAGTGCTGGTTCCACTTACTAGGCATTATAGATCAAGGATTGGAAAATTGATTACTCTAGCATTGAATTTGCAATGATGTACCCTGAAATGTAGTCCATTTAAAATCTAATCCAACAATATGGGAGAGATCGTTCTGAAAATCTTAGCTTGGCCATATGGCTTGTTGAGAATAGAGATTTGATTTCAATTGATTCTAGACTTAGCACACAAATCAAGAAGGCGACCCAACTATGCAACTCATTACAATGTCTTTGAGATGCCCGAAAACCGACCAAAACATTTTGTTTTGTGCCTAAGCTAGGTCGTTTCAGCTAACTCGCCCTTGGACCAAGTGAAATGGTAACAAAAAAGATCTAATCCAGCCCTATCGGAATGTCTGCATGCAAGAACTTGTTGAAATGGATGTGTTTTCGAAAACCGAGCTTTAAAAAGTACGATCCCCCAATTTATGTTCTAATAATCTAGACTCAAAGTATTTTTGCAAGACCGTGGAAAAGTGTCGGTATAATCAGCTAAGAATTAGGCCAATAAATAAGTGGAAGTCAAAGATAAAACCATTGCTTGAAGACAAATCATTTTAAACCCTAATTTGGTTTAAAAATGTCTTCTTTCTTTGTTGAGCAATTTCTTTTTCTTTGAAAATTGCCATATGTTTTAAATTCAACAATAGTTGTTTTGCTTGAGCGAGGAACTACCTTGAACTTCATGAGAATTTGTATGAACTTAAGAGAATAAAATGATTAAAGTCACATCCTTCTTCCATGATGAAATTAATTTCTCAAAGATATCATAAAAATTTTATAAAACTCTGTCATCCAAATAGATGGAATTTAACAATTCCTTCAAGAAGAAATCATTATCTAATCTGCATCTTTGAGGAGAGATAGCAAAACTTATCTGTCAGAAATTCAACATTATATTTTCATGGTTTTGAGTTTTGTTATTTTGGACCCAACTAAAAGATCCAACCAATATTACATACGGAGAAAGTTGAATATTTTTAAAAAGATTGAACCTTATGCCAAATCAGACGCTCAACTTAACATGAAGTTATCTTTAGGGGCTGTCTGGCAAAGATAGTTATCAAGATTTAGTAAATCTCGTAAACCCGGATTTACTAAATTTTGTAAATCCAACGTAACTATTTGGCAAGTAGAACAAATCGAATGGCTCTTCCTCCAAACTCCGTAAATGACGTAAATCCACAGATTGTGATTCAGTAAATCTGGGATTTACGGCCGAAATCCGTGAAATCCGGATTTATCAAATCCGCGGCTTTATTTTGTCCAAAATGACCGTCTGGCAAGATTTAGCCTACATCCAGGTTAAATCCTAGTCTAAATCCGTTGCTAGACAGCCCCTTAACGCTCTCTTTTTTTTCATCGATCGTCTTAATAACTGGGCGAGTTGTAAGACCCAACCAGACAAATTTTGAGAAAAAAACTCTATCTTTAGGGATCAATGCACAAGAGGGGGCAAACTGCCGTAGCAAGGGCTTACACCTCTTAACAAAGATTCACATGAAGTAATAAAGTGAGTTGAGTTTTTAAGCCTGAAGAGAGACAATCAGGTGATAGCATTTGATTTGAAGTTTAAGTTTTGGTCACCCACACCCAATCAAAGACTAAACCGGAAAGATTCGAATAGATGTGAAACATGAAACAAGAAATGCTTCAAACATATTTTAAATGATGTAAAAATAATATTCAATACAGGAGGATTAAAACAAATTCTGAGTAGTGTGTATTAAGTGTTCACGTGTGGTACAAAAAAACACAATAGATAACTTCCACCATAATTTAAAAAAAAAACTTACAGTGAGAAAAAGCTGCTGTTGCTGAGAGCAATGCAGCATCAAAAAGAGANACAACTGCACATGCCGCAATTCCTGCGACAAATCTGCGAACTCCGCTGCAACTGCACATGCCGCAATTCCTGCAACAAACCTTGCGAACTCCGCTGCAAGTGCACATGCCGCAATTCCTGCGACAAACCTGCGAACTCCGCTGCAACTGCACACGCCGCAATTCCTGCGACAAACCTGTGAACTCCGCTGCAACTGCACATGCCGCAACTCCTGCGACAAACCTGCGAACTCCGCTGCAACTGCACGTGCCGCAACTCCTGCGACAAAGCTGTGAACTCCGCTGGTCGAACATCACCAAACTCTTCTGTTCGCAAATGCTCCTGTTCGCAGTAACTGCACACGAACTCCTGTTCGCTAACTCCATCTCGCCTGATGCCGCGAAGGTTCATGAACTGTCGCGACGCCACCTCTACCGCGAACTCCTCGAAGCATAACTCGTCGAACTGTCGCAGCCCTTTATCTGAACTGCTTCGCACATGTTCGTTCCCGCGAGACCGTCTGCCTTGCGAACAATCCGTAAAGTTTTATATTCTCCTGCGTCATAGCCAAGATCACTTCCTACAGCCAAGAAAATTCAAAAAAACCTTTCAAATTTTCTTCTCCACAAGATTCCTTGTTGAGCCAAAAATTTTACTCACTTTGATCCTACCAGAAATCACCGCAGATCCAACAAAGGAAATCCACCAAAAGAAAATATTTTGCGGCTCCAGTAGATGAAAGAAAATCACATTCCAATTACTCCGCTCCGCTTTCCTTCCAAAATTTCCTCTGAACTTTCCTTTTCGGCGTCCTGAAATAGCTCCGCTGCTGTGTAAAATTTGAAGAATCTTCCAAATTCACTTCTCCGCAGCCTCCAGCAAAGAAAATCTTAATTAAGTTTCCTTAATTTAATATTCTCCTTAATCATTTCCTAATTAAGGCTTCCAAGAAATGAATTATTTTCTTAATTAAGCCTCCAGCAAAAGAATATTTCCACAAAGATTTCCTTTCCTATTTTCCTTTCCAATTTGTAAAGTAGCAGGCTCCAAGGAATATTCCTCAAATATTCCCTTCCTTCTCTCCGCTGGATGAAATTTCTGAAAAGAATTATGAGGGAATATTCTCTAGTGATTCCTTTCCTTCCCAGCCCTTCTCCGCATGCAGCGCATCTTCCCCTTCCTTTTCTGTTCGCGATCTTCCTCCGTCCCGCGCGAAGCCCGCGAAGCTCTCTGTCGCGAACAGCTTGCCTCCACCTTTCGCGAAGCTCTCCGCTGAACTCTCCCTCGATTGCTTGCACCCGAAGACTCCCGCGAACAATTAACTCCAGGAAAATGCTTCAGGTCTCTCCAACCCGAGCATAAATCTATGAATGTCCAACTCGAAGACAANCCCTTTCCTATTTTTCTTTCCAATTTTTAAAGCAGCAGGCTCCAAGGAATATTCCTCAAATATTCCCTTCTCTCCGTTGGATGAAATTTCTGAAAAAAATTATGAGGGAATATTCTCTAGTGATTCCTTTCCTTCCCAGCCCTTCTCCGCATGCAGCGCATCTTCCCCTTCCTTTTCTGTTCGCGATCTTCCTCCGTCCCGCGCGAAGCCCGCGAAGCTCTCTGTCGCGAACAGCTTGCCTCCACCTGTTGCGAAGCTCTCCGCTGAACTCTCCCTCAATTGCTTGCACCCGAAGACTCCCGCGAACAAACTTCTTCCTGCGACGCAATCTTCTTCCCGAGAGCCGAAGCCCGTTCGCGAACCTCCTTACGCAAACTTCCTTGGCCTCGAACTGCCTCAAAACCGCCGAACTTCTTGTTGCGATGCTAAGTTCGCCGAGATTGCTCTTCCTCCGCCGCCGCAGTTTTCTTCCCTGTCCTCGAACCAGTCTCTGATACCACTTGTTGAGAAAATTAGGGCGAAAAAAAACAGTAATCGACACAATCCAGAAAAACACAGAGATTTAACGAGGTTCGGCAAAGATGCCTACATCCTCGGGAGCAGAGCGGCGACCTCCTTTTCAATATTCAGAAAAGAATACAGAATACAAAATTCAACTCTCTCAAAGACCTAGGATTACAAACAGGTCTATTAATAATCCTAGAGTAAGCCCTGCAATACAATATGTAATTCCCAAATTACCCCTGTACCGTATAGCCCCAACCCATATAACTTAACTTCCCAATTTGGACAGATTCTTTCGCTCCGCTCCTCTCCGCTTCGTTCCAGCGTCTGTCCCTATATGGTATATGAGTCTACCATATGAGTCATACCATAACACGAAAACCAACCAAAACATTTTGTTTTGTGCCTAAGCTAGGTCGTTTCAGCTAACTCCGACCTTGGACCAAGTGAAATGGTAAAAAAAAAGATCTAATCCAGCCCTATCAAAATGTCTGCATGCAAGAACTTGTTGAAACGGACGTGTTTTCGAAAACTGAGCTTTAGAAAGTACGACCCCCCAATTTATGTTCTAATAATCTAGACTCAAAGTGTTTTTGCAAGACCGTAGAAAAGTGTCGGTATAATCAGCTAAGAATTAGGCCAATAAATAAGTGGAAGTCAAAGATAAAACCATTGCTTGAAGATCAAATCATTTTAAACCCTAATTTGGTTTAAAAATGTCTTCTTTCTTTGTTGAGCAATTTTTTTTTCTTTGAAAATTGCCTATGTTTTAAATTCAACAATAGTTGTTTTGCTTGAGCAAGGAACTACCATGAACTTCATGAGAATTTGTATGAACTTAAAAGAATAAAAATGATTAAAATCACATCCATCTTCCATGATGAAATTAATTTCTCAAGGATATCATAAAAATTTTATAAAACTCTGTCATCCAAATAGATAGAATTAAATTCTCAACAATTCCTTCAAGAAGAAATCATTATCTAATCTGCATCTTTGAGGAGAGATAGCAAAACTTATCTCTCAGNAAACAAAACATTTTGTTTTGTGCCTAAGCTAGGTCGTTTCAGCTAACTCCGCCCTTGGACCAAGTAAAATGGTAAAAAAAAAAGATCTAATCCAGCCCTATCAAAATGTCTGCATGCAAGAACTTGTTGAAATGGACGTGTTTTCGAAAACTGAGCTTTAGAAAGTATGACCCCCAAATTTATGTTCTAATAATCTAGACTCGAAGTGTTTTTGCAAGACCGTAGAAAAGTGTCGGTATAATCAGCTAAGAATTAGGCCAATAAATAAGTGGAAGTCAAAGATAAAACCATTGCTTGAAGATCAAATCATTTTAAACCCTAATTTGGTTTAAAAATGTCTTCTTTCTTTGTTGAGCAATTTTTTTTTTTCGTTGAAAATTGCCTATGTTTTAAATTCAACAATAGTTGTTTTGCTTGAGCGAGGAACTACCATGAACTTCATGAGAATTTGTATGAACTTAAGAGAATAAAAATGATTAAAATCACATCCATCTTCCATGATGAAATTAATTTCTCAAAGATATCATAAAAATTTTATAAAACTCTGTCATCCAAATAGATGGAATTAAATTCTTAACAATTCCTTCAAAAAGAAATCATTATCTAATCGGCATCTTTGAGGAGAGATAGCAAAACTTATCTGTCAGAAATTCAACATTATATTTTCATGGTTTTGAGTTTTGTTATTTTGGACCCAACTAAAAGATCTAACCAATATTACATGGGGAGAAAGTTGAATATTTTTAAAAAGATTGAACCTTATGGCAAATGAGACGCTCAACTTAACATGAAGTTATCTTTAGGGGTTGTCTGGCAAAGATAGTTATTAAGATTTAGTAAATCTCGTAAATCCGGATTTACTAAATTCTATAAATCCAACATAACAATTTGGCAAGTAGAACAAACCGAATGGCTCTTCCTACAAATTCCGTAAATGACGTAGATCCACAGATTCGTGCGATTCAGTAAATCCGGGAATTACGGCCGAAATCCGTGAAATCTGGATTTATCAAATCCACGGCTTTATTTTGTCCAAAATGACCGTCTGGCAAGATTTAGCCTACATCCAGGTTAAATCCTAGTCTAAATCTGTTGCCAGACAACCCCTTAACGCTCTCTTTTTTTCCATCGATCGTCTTAATAACTGGGCGAGTTTTAAGACCCAACCAGATAAATTTTGAGAAAAAAACTCTATCTTTAGAGATCAATGCACAAGAGTGGGCAAACTGCCGTAGCAAGGGCTTACACCCTTAACAAAGATTCACATGAAGAAGTAATAAAGAGAGTTGAGTTTTAAGCCTGAAGAGAGACAATCAGGTGATAGCATTTGATTTGAAGTTTAAGTTTTGGTCACCCACACCCAATCAAAGACTAAACCGGAAAGATTCGAATAGATGTGAAACACGAAACAAGAAATGCTTCAAACATATTTTAAATGATGTAAAAAATATTATTCAATAAAGGAGGATTACAACAGATTCTGAGTAGTGTGTATTAAGTGTTCACGTGTGGTACAAAAAAACACAATAGATAACTTCCAGCATAATTTAAAAAAAAAACTTACAGTGAGAAAAAGCTGCTGTTGCTGAGAGCAATGCAGCATCAAAAAGAGAGCCATCAGCATTAAGACAATAAATGTCCTGCAATTCACAGTAATCAGTGGGTTGATAGCTAAAAACAGATGTATAACATTAGACTGCAAATCAATTAAAGAAACCATTAATAGGCAGGATGAAGTGTCATGAAGTCACTCTCAAAAGAAAAAAAAATAGGGGGGAGAAAGTACCAAGTAGGCCATCCAAGCAGCCTTTCCGCTTATTAAAGAGAGCTCTTTCAAGTTTAACATGCCAGAACTGTAGTAGTAATAAAAAATATATATACCATAAATTTTCATCATTGCACGGTCTTCAGAACAGATAATACTTGCATATGTGATGAAAAAGATTGACTTAATGTTAAATTGGAACTAAAACCAATGTAAAATGTTCTAATCTTTCAAAACAGTGTACTAGGAAACCTTGGATGATGATCACATATTATCATGCTTCTAAACTAACAATGAAATATATGAATATTAGATATGTCAAAGATGTTAATCCTCGACAGAAACAAAATACAATTTTACGGTTTAGCAAGTTTTTATGGATCTGCCCAAATAAATGTCTTTGAATATAAAAACCAAAATAGTATAAGGCATAAATGATGTCCCGTGTTTCTTGAAAAATAAGTCCATCCGTACCCAGGAATTTGGAAGCACCGTTTGAGAAAAAAACCATTCTGTTTTCATCCAACAAAAAAGGGGACAATGTTTACAGTAGTCAGCCACAAACTTGGAAGATGGTCAATTATTACTAAAGAGCATTTTGCGGTAAGAAAAGAAAACAATAACAATATTAGCTTGAATCAGAAATAACAAAAACTAATTGACTGTAGCTCCATCTCTAATATTTAGAGAAAGTGCTATAATCTTTTGACATTTCTACCCTTCTCAGACTTGCTTTTTTCTACTTGGAGACATTGAAAAATCAGCAAGGATTTCATAGAGCTTTGGGACATTATTCTTCGTTGCTTTCTATAATATCATCTGAAAATGAAGGAATGCTAGCTATTTTTCAAGCAGGAAAGTTCATTTAATTTGATATCATCAATCTTGTTCTTTAATCAATAAAGCAAAAGTGAAGTTCTATTTCTTAAACAAAATAATAGAGGAGAATCACTATACTACTACTCATGAGTTTTATGCATGCTGTACTTTACCATTCTATTTATTTTGCTTATTTGAATGTTTCTCCTTTTCATCCTCTAGCTGTTTTGTAATACCCCCTAAATTTAAGGAGAAAGGTTGAAGGAAGTTTTTAGAGATCAAACTATGAGTAATGGTGAACAACCAATTGAGCAAGATTTGGTTTAAAAGGAAAGGTTAATCAGCAAAAATATCATAATTGCCACTAATGCTAAATTTCATATGTATAGATAGAAACTTTTCTTATTCATTTTAGAAATAAACATTCAATCAAGTCAATTGCAAAGCATCAAGTGCATCACAATGTTTGGAAAGTTTTCAAGAACGTCTATGATTTAGTTTGATTATCATTTGCACATGATATGCACTCAATCTGCTTATTTGTACCGAATAGTTTCATAAAACCTTATTATACTGGTATTTAGCAAGGATCCAGTGTGTTTATACAAACTTTACTTTTTAATACTAGTAAGGGACCACCGGTACGATTTTATTGATACAACTCTGGTACTAGACGAGGGGAACTTCAAGCTTCTGGTGCTTGTTTCTGTGGGTGGAGTTTATATGGGTCAGAGTATCCGTTTGTTTATACCACAGAAGTTTCTAATGGTAGCATCTCTCTCTCTCTCCCTCTCTCCGTCTCTCTATATATATATAACCTTATGCATAGATTTTTATAATTTTTATAATGAATCATAATATTATAAGTAAATAATGAAATGAGAGCATATGCGATTTTTTAAGGAATTACCAGATCAAAGTGTAAAAAATAAAAAAGAATTCAATAAAACTCCATAAGCAAGTATAATATCCATCTAATAGGTGAATATATCCATGGGAGCTCTCTACTGTGGTGCCTATCTTGTAGCTTTGTGAATATTTGAGAATAATGATAATTTTTTTCTCATTCTACCCTCCTATAAAATAAGATATCGAATATACATTCACTTGAGCATCAATAGATGGCAAACTAGCAACTAACTCAAAAAGTAATCAAAATCTGCAACAACACTATCTCTTTCAATAGAAGTGTAAAGAGAAACTAACTCAGCTGGACAATTTTCATAATGCTCTTAGGATGAGGTTATCATATCCTCTTGAGAGCTTGGTATCGCTAAGGGAGGTACTAAAGGCTCAGCTTGCATGATTCCATCATGTATATGTTCCCAATTTTATGTGCAAGTCTGAATGGCGTGGAATTGCATCCGTCATAAGTGATGATACATTTGGTTATCTGCACGCTTCCAATGAACATAAGTACCAGGGTTAATAATAGATGATTTCCTCAGCTATGGGTGAAATTTGAAGCAATTAGAATATATGTGCCCAAAATTTGGCAAGATTTGCAATATGACCAAAAAAAAACATTCAAATACAACCTTCTGTCAATATCAACAAGATGGGACTCAAATCTAAAAATCCCTATCAAATGGAATAATGACATTCATCTCAACTAGAACCCTAGTCACAAAAAGCCAAGAAAGACGACCAGTAACAGTATATACATATAGGGATTTACAAAAATAGATCCTAAAGAAAACAATACATATTAATAAAAGTAGTGTAATTGAAGCCCAAAAAAATTCAAACCAAAGTGATAGGAAGTTCCATGAATAAGCTAAAATGAGAAGACTAATTTAACCATTGGTTCTTGTAAAAATAGTTTAAAACAATATGCTCCAAGACTTTGACCGATAGTCTGATAATAATATGGCGAGGATTAAGAAGTACAGTAGAATATTCACCAACAAACTACAAGACAGATAAAAATAAGGACCTAGCCTCAAGGCTAGAGCACTCTATCGAGAACTTGCCCTAAATAAAAAAAAGTAGCTAGCTCAAAAACCTCAAGATCAGAAAAAATAAGAGTTGTTTTACCTTGAAATAAGGAGGAATGTTTGTGTCAAGAAAAGTACGTCACTTAACAAAAATACAATGGGAATCAAGTAGGTGAAGCCCAATCAGAATCAAAAGCCTTCAGTCCCCCAACAATATTGGCGAAGGATTGAGAAGCACCATAAGAAAAATAAACAGTATACATAGGTGCCCAAAGAGTAGGGGGAAAAACCCAGTAGAAACTTCTGGCACTATAATCAATGGAGGAGCCTTTAAAAACAAAAGAGCCACTAAGGCAGGAGATGGCCAACAAAATGATGGATCAGTCAAAACCCTAAAAGCAACCAATGTGAGAAAGATAATATCCATTGAAAAGCCAGACACAACAGAGGAGAAGGATTGAAACTGGAGTTTGAAATAGTAATCGTAGCACCATCATGAGTCAAAAGAAGAGAACCAAAAGAACACTGAAGAAAAAATGAACAGAAAAATCCTTAAAGGTGAGGAGCATTTGGAGAAGGCAACACTACCGTTCAAGCTATAGAAGTAACCGAGAATGACATCCCTACCCAAGCACTAGTGAGATAAAAGCCGAATGTCCATGCAAGTTAGGCACTAGCAAAAGAGAATGGATGGACTAAATGAAATTAGTGCCGGAAACAACGCGGGTGCTTGCCCAACTACAGTTAAACACAACCAGTGAGCTTGAGACATGGGTACCAACACAAACAGGGGACAAAGGCAAACAGCATAGATGATTGTTAAAGCAAAGTGTTAGGCAAAAAAAAGGTGCTGAGGGGACTTATAAATGGAAAGATACCTAAGCATTCCGTTTATTGAATTATTATTGATGTTGTGATGAATTCAAAGATATAGTTTTAATATTTTTCAATGCATTTATTTTGAAAATATAAAGTAAAATAACTACTATGTATTGAATTTACTTTAAGTTGTTTGGCTGGATGAAAAGTCCATATGAAACAACTATTTTGTTTATTTAATTGAATGTAAATTTTTTATTTTGATGACAACATTGGGTTGTCTATTTATTCTGTTTGGTGAGCTCACACAATATCAATTTATTTCACATAGGTTAAAAAAATTGTGTTGCTTACCAAAAGATAAATTAAAAACAAGTATCTTAATTATCTCAAATATGACATCTTCATGGATTTCTAACCGAAAAATATAATTTTGCTCCTACATAAAACAATAAATTAAGGAATGTTTTAAAAACGAAATATATTATCAAGAAATTACTTGATTATGTAGCAACACACTTCTTTCACAAATATGAAAGCAGAGCAAAGAATCTTTTCCAACATCCTTCTTCTATGGCAATCAAACATATTTCACCATAATCAACAATGTTAAGCCCTTTCGAACCACCCTTATCACCATCAAAATGTTGAACAGCCATTTAACATATTCCAAGAATGTCGAACAGCATTCCTCCTAAAGCCTTTTAGATTTTTTTTGCTTTCATATGCATGGGTGCAAGTAGAAAGGATAGGAAAATTTTAGATATCTGATTGATTGGGTCAAATTTAGCTTGTAGATAATATAAATGTTTGGGGGTATTTATACATTAAAATTTCTTTATATTCATTCTACTTTGCTTCGATAATTCAAGAACTAAAATACATCTAATTTTGTTCATTTTAGTCTTATTTTCTTGAAAACAAACAGCCCGTCAATGAAAAATTTGTGCAACTATTATTTTGGCTTCATAGTTTTCATATCATAAGAATTTCATAGTTCAATGTCATGAAGACATCAATGTATAAAAGTTAAGGATTCAATATTTTTGTATATTGACAGTTTTGTCTGTCAAGTCACTATTATTTTTTATTACTTCCGGCCTCATTGATCCTTATTGTTTAATTGATGAACCAAATAAAGTCATATAAGGGCACCAAGGATCAGGCAACTTGAGTCGCGTTTTTCTAGCGGCACGGCCCCAAACCGCGAAACTGAGCTCCTCTTTGCCATTTGGATATCGCGTTCGCGGCCACTCGCCGCTGAAATAGGCGAGACGCGGGCCGCGAGATCAACCCTGCAGCCTCGCGTTATCGAGCGACTTTTACCTCCTTTGCCCCCCAAGGACCTCACTTGCGGTGTGTCCTCCACCACCAATCGACCGCCGGAGAAGCTCCACTTTGCCACCGCCGGTGGGAGTTGCCAGCTGAAGGTATATGGAAAGACAAGACAACTGGTTCGCGAGATTTAGGGCGTTCAAGGAAAGTGAGGGCGGATGTTGAAAGAGGGAAAACCTCTGCGCAAAGCCGAAGAATGAGGAACGATTTCGGAACCTGCGCCAATCTCCTCTCCCAGCTGAAGGTACTTTCTTTCATTCTGGAAAACTTCAACTCTACGCCTGTTTCATTTTTTCTACGATTTAAAAGTTCTTGAACCAATGGATAATTAGACCAGACTATTTTGGAAGGTTTAATATTCTGGTGATAGAGCATCCATTGGCTTTGGATGGATTTGTTTCAAGGAAGTGTTGTGTGAATTGCTAGCAAAGTTCATGTAGTTCTGAGTTTGATGTTGTTGAGATACTCACGAGTACAGTGACAGATGGTTTATTTCTTTTACGACCAGTTTAGACATCGTTCTGCCAACATGAATAGCTAGCCGTATAGCTTGATCGATTTGTGCTTTTCTTTATATCTTTTAAGATTTTTGAAAAATTAACCATTGGTTCCTACATATTTCATGATAAGGATATTCATCTATAAAGGCTTTGAAGGACTCTCAGTTCGGGTTACAAATATTTGTTTAACCTTTCTTCAAAGGTGATATGAATCAGCACTATGTTTTGATGAACATAAAAAAATACATTTTCATTGCGATGAAAAATTTTATCGAGACCTGAGATACATGTTATGAGTTTGAGTTGTGATTAGAGACTTCCTATTTGAGGTCACGTCGGACTCATAACAACAGTCGACACGTTTACAGATGCCCCCGGAGGCTCGCAGAATAGTATGTCTTCTTTCGATGGACTGACGGTCAGGGTGATTCAACTGTCAAAAGTGATCACGAATTAATAGCATCATTGGGGGAGAGTTTAGGACGAGACATACATCATTTTCATGTTAAAAATAATATCATCATTATTTTACTTATAATTTTATTAGTTTTTATTATTTTATTAGGACTTTTGGTACTCACTGTTAAGTGAGTGGAGCATCTGAACTTTTCTTATGATTTGAAATGAATTTATGCTTCTGAAATATCAAATATGCGGCTGTCACGTTTCTGTTTTAAATAGTTTTACTAATTGGAGGCAGAATAGTCATTTTTCCAAAAAAATTGTCCTATAGTTGTTTTCACACAGCTGCAACAAACAGACAGTCAGCTTCTCTGCAGCAGTTTTCTGGGGCAGCACAGCTGCAACTGCCCCAAACAGACCCTAAAGGTCTATTGGGAACAGTTTTCTGTTTATTTTGCTTTTCAGACCGCCACCACAGTTTTGTTTGAAGAGCTGATTTCTTATTATTTTTATAAATTTCTATGATAAAAAGTTATTTTTTTAATATAAGTTATTAAAGTGTGGTGGTTGTCAAAAAACTATAATCTAGCCTTTTAAAAATAAAATAATTTTTTAATAGGCACCGAGGCTTTTTGAAAAGTAATTCGTTCTGCAACAGTTTCATAATTATTTCTTCAAATGACTGCAGCTACCCCAAATAGACCCTAAGGAATGCATAATCACCAATATAGTGTGCTCATCACAAAATTGAAACATGTTAATGTTAGGCAAAGAGCCTAACGTTTCACAGAAGCACTAAATCGAAGCAAATGCAGTTAACCCTAAAGTAATTACGAAGAAATCAAGCACATAATGAAAAGACCAAAATTTTCACGGTTAAGCTAAAATAAGCCTACTTCCATTAGAGAAGCTTTCTTTTTATCTTATTTTTTCTAACAATTTCTCCTCTTAGACTCTGTTTGGCGCAGCTGCGACTTCTCAGCTTTTCAGCTGCAGCTGCACTGCCACAGGAAGCTGCTGCGAGGAAGCAGCTACGGGAAAGCTTGTTGTTTGTTTGGTGCAGCTGTGTGAAACTAGCTGTCAGACAGTTATTTATGAAAAAAAGATCATACTGCTCCTGTTTGGTAGAACTGTTTAAAAGAAGAATACAACAATTATTTTTTATTAAACTTCAGTAAACCCCCAAAGTGCTAACAACTTCTGTTTAGAAATAAGAACACATATGCTAAACTTATGTATTTACATATCTAACACATAAACTTTGAACTTTTACGAATATTTGCATATTATTTTGGAGGTCTTACGAAAGAATTGAGTCGCATAAAATTAATGAAGTTAAATGTAGTGTTTGATATGTGAATAAGTGAAAATAATTATGGTTAAAGAATAAAATTGAAGTGTTATATATGTAATGTATAATGAAACAGATCATCGTCGTCAGGAGACATGAAAGCAAAACAGTTATGATTATTGAATCAGAATGAAACAAACATTTTAAATAACGAAATTGAAATGTAAAAAAGGACACCAAGCAATTTACGTGGTTCGGTCAAACTGACCTACATCCACGAGGAAGCAAGCGAACATCTTTATTATGGCAATGAAGAAGAAAATACATAGCTTCGAATAAAAAATTACTCCTTTCAATAACCAATTGATGGAAGGAGTTAAAAAAATGTCGTGGCATTTGCAAAAAGCTCACCCAATTTTGTCACATAGACATTAACAAAAGAAAAAATAATCAACACTACATTAACAATACCACTGAAAGAGGAAGAGGGAGTTCAGCCACAACTTCTTTGAAGTTCATGTTTGAGTAACTAGCATACATCTATCTCACAATTCATGAAGTATCCAACTAGCATGTATCAGTATTTTGATCACTTTGGCTACAGATTGTAGTAATGTTCTAGCAAAAGTACTACAGATGAATTGAAGCACAATCTAAGAACAAAAGGATTATAGTGGCTCAGCATCAATTGAAGCCTAGATCAACATCGAAGCATTTTATTGCAAGTCCTCGTGGGATTATTCTACATGCTGAGATTCAACCCCATAAACACTTCCATTTCAAAAAAATATAACGAAAATATTATAAATAAATTTGCAAAGATAAAGCAAGACAATCAAATTGTAAAGATTCAACTCGTATCTCTTACACGTTGTCATTTCAATTATGTTCTTACATGAGAAACGAGAAGGATTATCTCATTGCGTTGAAGTTATAACATAATAAATTTAAGAAAGTTTTACATATATACCACTCAATTTCTATGAATTTACAAATCTAACACCTGATATATAAATACAAAGGAATTGAGTTGTAACCTTTCCTACTGAACTGGGAGTTACATGAGTGGTTTGTCATTTCAAAAAATATAACGTTGCATATTTGTGAGAGGTTGAAGTGAATGTCCTTCAAGAAAGGATTAACGGTATTCAAGGTAATAGGGATCTCAATTAATTTATTGACACCGACAAAGCATCAAAAGATAACCATAGAACACATCAAGATCTCAACAGAGCAAGGTTGCTAATTAAATTTTTCAATTTTAGGTTAACAAACAACCAAGTTTCATAAACAATTGATCTATTCACTGCTCCTTGCTACTTGCATCAATGTCTCTTAGATTATTTTTTCAATCTTTGATCACGTAGCTACTTAGATTGTTTATCACAATCAAACAACAATTTAATTACAAATTAAAAGATACCTTTCTGTGGAAGATAGAGAGATTCAACATGAAAAATAGTATTACAAGAGCTAGCACCAGCTTTGTTTGATAGATCTTATGATGAATTTTTAAATCCATGTTTCAAGGGCTAATGGCAGACATAACCTGAAGAGGAACTCTCATAATTTTGAAAATAAAACTAAAACAAGACAGACATTTTTTCAGTAGGACTCTGTTGAATCCTTGCGCTCTGATTTCTCAAAGAACAACAATAAGGAGTGTTGGGGATACGAAAACAACCAAGAAGCACAACAGCAAAATATGAAGGAAAAATTAGCAGGAGAAATACTGATCAGGAGTACCGGCTTCGATCGGGAGTCCACAAATTGGCGACAGTGGAAGAGGAGCAGCGGCTTAGCGGGGGGAGGAGCAGGTAGAGGAGTTGCGGGAGGCTTCATGACGATCACGAGAGCAGCTACATAGGGGTTTCGCTGGGCAGAAAATTCCCTCCGCATGGTTTTGGGAATGAGGGTGTTGCGGCTACGGGCAAGGAAATGGGGGAAATAATAATCACGAACGCGAGACCGCGGGGTCAATTCCGCGGCCCGCGTTCCGCCTACTTTAGCGGCCGCTCATCACAAACGTTGCGTGAAAGCGAAAATAAAAATACGAGCGTCGCGGTTTGGGGTCGCGCCACTCGAAAAAAGAGGCCCCAAATGAACCCTTAATCTCCTTCATTTCTCTATTTTATCATCTTAAACATCATAGACAAACCTTCGTTCCCATGTTCCAACTTGGCAATATGCAAGCAAAGCCAACCTCACAGATAAAAATCAGAGAACACAACCCAATGCACTATCCTATTCATAAGATGATTTCAAATCCAAAAAAGGTTTAAACTATGATTTAGCAAAACAATAAATGCACTAAAACTCTTCATATAAGAAATTGAAACTCCTCAAATTGCAGAATAATGGGTTCTCCTTAGCTAAGAAGAAAGCTAGCCTCTTTAATTGTAGTAGGAAAATGACAGTTCTAGGACTGAAAAGAACGTGAAAAGTCTGGATTGGGCAATATAAACAAAATATCGCCTAGCAGGGAATGTATGATGACATATAGTGATTGTAATTAAGTTTTGATATTAACTAATGATATAGCGAGAAGTCATGGATCATTTGGCAGCTCTTCTATCGGGCAGAGAGACTAAAAATTGACAATAATCATCCAATCTTTGTACAAATTCTTGAAAAGTAGACTTAGTTGGTTCTCCGGATTTTAGTGCTACTCAATATCATATTCACACAATCATGGCTTCAGCAGGTCGAATACGTAAAATCATGACTTTGGCTAAGAGTGATTTATGATTTGATTTCAATGCAATATTCAAAAGTGAAAGAATCAGCCATCTCTTGCTCATCCAAAATTCTTCCAGAGTTGACTGAAGCTTAAAGCAAAAAAATTCCAAGCAAAATTTGGAAGTTTCTGGTTGGAAACTAAAGATGTAGAATTATAAACACAAGCCAAGGTACAGCCATTCAGTATTTACCCTTCCGAGCTCTCAGACTTGGCATCCTTTGTAATGCTATGTGGTTGTTGGCGTTTTTTTAGATGAAAGTCAAGGATTACCCTCACAGACAAGAACAAACTACTTTGTAAGTGCTACCATTAAAAAATGAAACAATGAGGAAGTGTACCTACACTAGAGCATCATCTGAGTGCATTTCCAGCAGAAGTATGTTCTTCACTAATTCAATTTTGTGGTTTCACTTTGTTATTGCCGTCAATTCAGGTATACTTATCCATGGGAGGATAACATTTCCTTCAAGGAATTGTTGGGTTTCAATTACATTTAAGCTCAAACAAATCACTATAATTACATTTTCTTTTAATTTGCAGCCGTTTCGAAGAGGAAGTAGACCAAAGACGCAGTTACTTAAATTAAACAAACCAAATAAGATTACATTATCTGCACTTCATTACTTAGGAAATAGACATGTGCAGTTTCATGAAGCAAGAAATTGATCTACTAGGAGTCCACAAACTATAAAGAACAAAGTTGAACGCATACAAATTGTAGCAGAGTAGTTAAGGAGCAAGAAGAGAACCTCATTATGACATCAGAAAGCTGCTTGGCAATAACAGGAGCAAGCTCTGCCGGCCTCCCTGGTCTAACAGCAGGAGAACAAATAGGCGGCATTTGAAAATCAACAGCTGGACAACACGCATGCATAATACAAAGTTAACTTTTCAAAAAAAAAATTCTATAAAAGAACTATGTAAAAAAAAGGAATAGAAGCATAAGGCGATAAACAAACACCAACCTACGCTTCCCTCATCGGGAGAGCCAATACAAGGAGTCATAACTTCCAGTTTAATAGCTGCCAGCACGGTCTGCATTGTAGAAGCATTTCATCAAACACCCGTTGAGCATGAAGTTGCACAAACAAATTAAAGGCTAAAGCAAAGCTCACAGTATCTCCGATTTTTACTAAAGCAGATCCATCGGCTGAGGTTACGGGTCCTGATGGAGAAAAATATCTCGCGAATGAAATGATTTAGATAGAGAGAGTTGGTTGGAGATGGAGAACTTAAGGGGTTGGCGGGAAATCGAACCGAGGGCGATGGTGGTATCTCTAGCGCGGCCAAGAGCTCGGCTATCTGGGCGTACGGACTCTGCGAGATGGCGCTCGTAATACTGGAGGGGAAAGAGGAGGCGGTAGGCCTCCACCTCTATCTCGGCCGCGAGGCCAGACTCCGGCTTAAGGCCTTCGGTGGGCGTCATCTCGTCGCCGGAAGGAGGGACTGAACATTTGAACTGTGAACGGCGCTAGGTATTAGGCAAGGCCTGAAAAAATATAAGCTTTATTTCATTAAGTGTATTTTACATGCTCGTTTAAATTTTCTTCAATTTTGCTCCCAAAGTTCATACTTAGGGTATTTCAAGTTTTTCAAGGGTTTTTATGACAAGATTAGCATGCAAGCCCTTCTTATTTTTATAATTTAATTGGTTAAGACCCAAAAGCATGAGGGCATTCTGAGTTTGTGTATCAAGTTGCAAAATATAGTAGTTAAACATAATAGGCAATCCACTAGTGAACATTGAAGAAACACTTGGTTGATGTCACCATTGACTAAGGAACTATTTAATTTGCTAAAAAGGTAAATACAATGGAGAAGTAATGAATTATGTTTAAAATATTTTAGTTGCTTGGTTTGGTTTAAAATAAATAAACAATTTTATTTGTTTTGGTTGGTTCGAATTAAATTGGATTTAGCATATTTCAAAGTAATATGTATATTGGTGGCAGTTGCGGTGATCGGTAGGATTAAGCAACGATGGTGGTTGATGGTAGTTGTCATCAACGGCTGTCGACGGTAGCGGGAGCTGTTAAAGGTAGCAGGCGATTGGTGGCTTGCAGTTGTGGTGGTCGGCAATAGCTGAGGAGATTTCCTAACATCTATTCATTTTTTTTATTTCGTTATAGCATTTGTTAATGAGGTTGCATATGTTTTAATGCAAAGTTAAAGTTTACATGATATTATATATATATATATATATATATATATATATATGAGCATTGTACAGTTGTTTCGTTAGGAATTCTAATTAAACTTAATCTACATATGCTTGGATTGATGATAGTTGATCGATTTGCTTGCCCTTGCCTCCTCTACAGAGTTGAGTAACATTTTGGGGGAAATTGTTGAGCACTACTTCTCTTTTTAGCATATCAAATAGTTTTATAAATGAAATTGCATATGCTTTGATGCAACATTAAAGTTTGTATGGTAGATAAGTTAGAAGCATCTATAGCTATCATGATCAACCAATATAATCTATGGAAAAAAAGCAATATGAGCATTGTTCATCTCTTCATTTTTAAAAAAAATTAATATATGAAATATTTTTACAAATAGAATTGCATATGTTTTCATGCAAAGTTGTTTTTTGAATGATAGGTAAACTAGCAACATCTATACATATAATGATCAACCAATATAAGCTATGAAATGAAATATATGAGCATTGTACATCTGCTTCCTTAAGAATTTATTTTTAAAGTATCTGAGATACATTTATAAGTGGAATTTCATATGCTTTAATGGAAAAGTTGAACATTGCATCAAAGATAAGTTAACAACATTTATCCCTATCATGATCATCCAATAAAATATAGAGAATGAAATATATATGAGCATTGTACATCTGTTTCTTTAAGAATTCTCTGTGGACTTTTATTACATAATCATACACTGATTTTACTTCATCGAGTTGCTTGTCACTGCCCCTTTCTTAGTGTAGAGTAACATTTTAGGGGATAATGTTAAGCACTACATTATATTTTTAGTTTTTCTAAGAATTTTATAAATGAAATTGTAGATGCTTATTTTAAAAGTTGAAGTTTGCATGATAGATAAGTTAGCAACATTTATGCATATCTTAACCAACCAGTAGAAGTAATTAAATAAAATATATGTGAGCATTTTTCATTAGTTTCTCTAGCAACTTTTTGTGTGTTTTCTCTGTTTGGATATTTGAGCACGGTTTTACAGTTTTTCTGAGAAATTTTATTGATCAATTTGCTTACTCTTGCCTCTTTCTCAATGTAGAGTAACACTTTTGGGGGGGTGTTGTTGAACAGTTGTTGACCTCACTGTTGGGTGAGGATTTTGGGTTTTTCCTTTAGTGACTAGGATCTAGCCTTAAAACTTTCCTTATGACTATTTTAGCATCTTAGAAATGGAACTCACATTCTTCTTAGACATTTCAACCAAATCTTTGTTCTCTATGTTGGTTCTACATGTGATCAATAATTTTTTTAATACAAAGATATGAGATTACATAAGGGAACCCTGATGAGAATTCCTATAGGACCTTTGGACCATAGGAAAGCCTTGTATTGTTCTACACCTCTTTGGACTCCAATACATTGCATCATCATTCATAATCCCCATGATCATCA
>JXCR01146156.1:3684-13791 GCA_002079205.1 Phalaenopsis hybrid cultivar
TCAAGACAAGGAGAAAGACAAAGAAAAACTACTCAAAACTCATGGAGAAGATATGACAAAAATTAAAATTTATATATAAAAGCAAAGTCATACAAACTCCAATAAGTAAATACCACTTATCTCTAATTCCTCCCCAAGCAAACTCCTTGAAGTTCCTCTAAATCTCTTCCTTTCTTTACAGCACACAGAATTCTCCTTTGAAGCCGCAATGAGGAAGAAATCTCTCACTTTCCTTCCTTTCTTAAAATATCTTGAAGAATTTCTCACAATACTAACCCTAATTACACTCTCTACACTCTAATGGACACACGTGGACACTCATGGACACCCCCTTTCTGTTTTTCGGCTTCCAAATGTTTCTTTTAAAGTTGTAGAAGAGTTTTCAGAAGTTCCCCAAGCGTCCCTTCAAAAATCGTCCACATTCAATGCATCTGTTGAGAGAACCGACGTGCTCGCCGTCGGCGGCCTCGATGGTGCCTTCAACAGCCTTCTAGAATATTTAATTCTAGACTCTCGGGAAAAACCGTCGTCGGCAGCGTCGAGCCCTTTGTCGGCGCCCAAGATCAAAACTTCATATTTTGGTCCTTTTTTGCTCCAAATTCGCTCATTTTTGCATCTTTTTGCTTTAATGACCATAATTCAACATACCTACAACAAAATATCAAAATACCTTTCTTTAAAGTGCAATATCATCAAAATCAGTGTAAAATATGTATGAAAATCTTAACATATTTTCCTTTGGTCACCAGATACGCTTCTTATAGTTTACAGTGTCGTCTTTCTTGTACTTTCATACTGTACTCTTTTATGCTTACAAAACTTGCATGCTAAACAACAATGTCACCCTGCATGAAAACCAAAACTGCTAGGATAGCCACAAAATCAAAAACAAAATAAAAACTAAAATCAACCAAGATAAAATTCACCTCCACAACGTTCAAAATATAAAACAACTCAAAATTTAATCACAAACATCACAAAAACTACAACTATAACTAAATTAAGACGTCTATATCGAATGATCAGGAATCCCTCGGAGGAGGTAACCTACGGTTGCTAATGAGGCTTCCCATGTTCTAAATGAAATTATGGAACTCATTAAGCTGAGCTTAGTAAATTCATTTGAACTAAGTGAATCCAATAGAAAGTAGTGGTGTCAGAATGAGGGAACCGTAGGATCCTAATCGGTGTCGCTCTAATCAACTTTAACCTCTCCCTTAAAACTTAAAGAACTACAACCATAGGGTCACATGATTTGACATCATAACATGGCACCCTAGAAAACTCAAACTCATCACAACAAGGAGCTTGGATCTAGCATGGTGGGCAGCACAACCATCTTCAACAACAAAACATGTCTTTCCAAGCTAAACCAATTCCTTCCTTAGAATTAAATAACCAAGCCATAGGACTTCAAGGTTGTTTGCTTATGCAACATAAATCCTCAACTTATCTTTAGTCCTTTGCATAATCATGTTGTGCAATCTAAGCCCTAACTCAACTTAGAATTCCGAGGTTGTCATTCATCATGACCTAAATCCTCACATCTTTCAGGCTATTTGTGTGATCGATTCACACGGATGTAAGCCCTAACAAGTAAAATTTGTAGGATGAAACACTCAAATAAATTTATCCTCTAAACTGAAGCCAAACAATAGGATAGATTGGGAAGTCACCGAGGTTCTTGTCCGGATCTATGATATCCCATAGTTCTTCCTCCTTTGGATTCCAAAAACAAAATGCTTCAAATTTGAGCCAATCCCATTTCACACCTCTTTGTCTGATATCGTTGAAAAGTCCTATCCTTTGACCTCCTTGAAGATAATATTTCCTGATTTTTTATTGAGAGTTTTCTTAGGTGACTTTGGTCATTTAAGATGTAATTAATTTTAGGGGCTTGCCCTTATAGGAAGCTTGTCTGAACCTAGCTTAATATAAACCCTATTTAATTCTTTGTATTAAATAGGGGAAATTATCGGCAAATAAAATGATTTTGCAGACCAAATTGACATCATACATTTCTTAGTTTATTTGATCGAGCCTCATCCCCAAGTCTTGTGTTTATCCTTCGACATAGATACAGAGTTTGAGGTATAGTGCTCTTTCATTTAAACTATCAAAAATATGAGGTCAGTTTGATTTCATATTTTTCTAAACATTAAAACGTCCTTCCAAAGCGGGCAACGGGATTTTGATTCCGGTGACCAACAGCTTCTTACGGGCAACTCATCAATCAAAATACTATCGATAGCTTTTGGCGACTCCACTGTGGACAAGCTTTTCTCTCCATTTAAATCAAAAAATATTATCTTCACACATCAGTAATGTTTTCATGTCCCTCTTGGACCAAATTACTCTTCTTCCATTGACATACTTTACCTATTTTTGTCTAGGGAAAGTACGTTAAACTCTTTGGACTTCAGGACTATCTGTTCAATCACCTTTGAACAGAGGGGTTCAGGAGGCCATTAAGGACTCTTTTAATCTTCATGTGGGGTCGGACCCCAATAGGTGTGTTGGTAGACTAGTTCCACCTGGGCATTGTGTGTTGTTAAATGGGTCCCGCACTGGGTCATAAACACTTCACATCTGCCTTTCAAGTTTGATTTGCTATTTTTCAAATTTAAACAAATTGTATTGTGATACGCGCGCTTTAAAATTTTCTTATATTAATTAAAATTTTCTACTTTCAAATTACCTTATTCACTAAAAGTTTCTTAAAAATTTCCCCACAAACTAAGACTTACCCGGTCTACAGATTAACCTCTATCAGTTTTTAGTGCTTGCACTAAGATTACAAGGTTTTGGCCATATAACTAACCCCAAAGCTTTCTGTTTTAAAGCTGTTGCGATGGCCTACCCAATGCTGACTTTTTCTTGCAACTTGTTGACAAGCCATGAAGCCCGCAATGTTGCTCCTACCATTAAGTTCGGAGCCGGATTTGAAGACCTCGAGGTTCCTCAAGAAGGCCCCGTTTGTCGTGATGAAAGTCACCACTCCAGAAGTTCAAGAGTCATTAGCTAAGTCCAACCTGAGCTATCTTCAGGACTTTCCTTCTTATAAGAATGCCAAAACTATTGTTGCCGCCCCGACACCTACCAAGCATATTGTCCCCGCTGCTGCTAAGGGGAAAGAAGTAATGATTATTGAAGATCCGAGTGAGGGATTAGTTGTTCTGCCATCTGTGTTCAAAATTGGATCAAGTTTGAAGACTATGTCGCTAACTCAAACTCAAAGGAGAAGCTGCAACAGGAGAGTTCGGAGGGCCACTAAAGCCCAGGCTCCTTAGGAGGTACCTGCTGATGAAGATCCTCACCAAAACGAATCTGAATTACTGAAAACATATCCACTTATGTGGGGAAGTAGATCCATCCTTTAATGGATACTGATGGATACGAGAGTATCCAGAAAATCACTGTTGTATTACCATCGCTTCATGGACAAGGTGTGGAGAGAAAGAAACCTGCTCATATCACCCGAGTCAGTTCAGTTTTTCAGAGGCTAACCGCCAAAGAAGGCTGTTGTCGGTAAATTACTTAAACAAGTGGGGCATGCAATATCCCCTTGTATGAAGAAAGAGATTTTAAAAGACGTCTAATCCGCCAAATGAACTCAAAAGTCAACTGAAAATTTGCCTTCTCGCATTCCCGTCTGGTTCCATTTTGGAAACATAATTGACACTGCTATTATTACCACAGTTTCTACCACTATCATGACCACAGGTCGTCGACCGATTAAATCACGACTGGGTCTGAGAATCCTTTTGATTACTCACTACAAAGACATTCCTAAAATTCTAAATGAAAAGATGAAGAAATTGCCCAGTGCTGTAGTCAGTCTACACCAGGGGGAGCATACTTCCCTTCGACAAACTGATGTTTCTTCTAGGACACTCTGTACTCAGATATCATCATCAAAGAAAAAGGTGTGGATACCCAAGGTAGCTGTACCGATACAGTCCAGTAAGTCTGTAGGGCAAGATCGTGGAATGAGTCCGAAGTATCTGACATCATCGCAGTGATTGCAGTGAGATGGAGGAGCTAGGAGAGGAGGTCCAGCAGGGTCCTCCAGATCTTAAGATAATTAAAGAATCAATAATCAAAGAAAAAATAGAAAAGCTCAAAGTCAAGATTTTTGAGTTAGCCCGAGAATACTGAGTTTTCATCGATGATGGTGATGATGAAGATTTTGACTACAATGATTACCTCGAAGAAGATTTCATGGATGTCCATGTCATTGAAACTAGTGGCACTGCATCTTCGCGTGACTCTCAACCTCTCATTGAAGAGAACGCTGTAGATGAACTACGTAGGGCTATCCTCCAAAGGGATGAGCAAGTCAGCCAACTGGATAAAAGGATAGAAGAAATGGTCGCGGCCATGACCGCCATGGCCACAATTCAAGGACAATCTCAACCCCCACAGTTAGCCTCTCGAGAGGTCAACCAACTGGAGATAATACATGTTACAGATGAAATGAGAGAAGTTGCCTCAGCCAACAGAGATGAGCAACAAAAGAAGGATTCTCTATCAGCACCTTGCTAGAGAAGGAATTTAAGCAAATGGTCGAGCAGGTTCGAGAGGCCTTAACCTAAGCTAAGTGTGGTGCATTGATTTTGAAGGGTAGACCTGAAGCCTAATTTGATTATGGATTAAAAGGGATTAATTTGGTATAATTGAGGTTTAAACCTAATTAAGGTTTAATATGTCTTAAACCTAATGTTGTTAAGGTTTAAAATGGTTAATTAGGTCTAATTGGGGTTTACACCTAATTAGGGTTTAAGTTTACGTAAGCCTAATGTAATTAATGCTTAAGGTACTTAATTAGGTCTAATTTGGATTTAAACCTAATTAGGTTTAATGTGTCCTAAACCTAATTTTATTAGGGTTTAAGATGGTTAATTAGGTCTAATTAGGGTTTAGACCTTAATGTGTCCTACACCTAATGTTATTAAGGTTTAAGATGGTAACTAGGTCTAATTGGGGTTTAGTCCTAATTAGGGTTTTATTAAGTTTGGATTCACTTGGATTGAACTCATTTGTCTGAGTTTGGTTTGAATCCACTTAGGATTGGATCCAGAAATTAACCTCAGTCTATATGGATTAGACCTAAGTGTTATGTGAGTTTGAACTCAACATTTGAGGTTTTTGAATTTTGGGTCTATAGGGGTTAGACCCAATAGTCTTGAAGAGATGGTTATACCCCATGTTGGTAAGGTTCAAGGTTCAAGCTTAAGAAACTCTAGAGTTTTAAATATAAATTTGGAATTTGGAATTTTTGACACTAAGTGATGAAAATGTCATTTTAAATTTTCTAATGGCTAAAAATTGTCATTTTATAGCTTAAAAGTGTCACTCTAAATTTTCTAACCTTTCTCAAATTTAATTTCCAATTTCTTGATTTTTATAATTATTTTGGAAATAATTACAAAATTTGATAGAAATTAGAAAATTGGACTTTAGAGAATTTTCCTAGCCTTAGAAAAATCAAAGATTGTTCCTAAGGACATGAAGATGGATCCCTAAAAAATTCATATTTTTTTTATTTATAAATTATTTTTAATAATTAAATTATTCCATAGAGTAATTATATAATAAAAAATTAAATATAATTTATTAAATTTCAATTTCACTTTCATAATTTTCTCCTCATTTTTCTAAGTCTAGGGGTATTTTTGTCATATTTTTTGTGAATTTTCCATTTCAAGTTATGTTTTTTTGAAGTTAAATAGGATTTTATGAATTTTATTTAAACCCTACTTAAGTTAATTCCACACGACGCTGGCTTGAACAATGGGCACATCGAAAACAAGTGTGGCAGTGTGTGATCGAAAGCACTTTACACGTGGCATCAAATGTGGCTTGCAGTTCTGTTTGTTTCATAGGGACAAAACCACAATTTTGCTTAATGAAAGCTATCTATTTCCAATACAAGGAAATGGACAACATTGGTTCATCATCCCAAAGGGAGATGAACCGAGAGTCGTTTGTGATTAAGGCGTAAGATCTCACAAGCTCTTGAACCAAATTTAAATATTTTCGTCCCTAAAGCATCATTAAGTCATGACGAGCACATCTATACGAATACTTGGCCATGATATGATGATCCTCTTCACAATGTCTAAAAACTGAGATAAAATTAGGATTAGGAGCCATACTTTAGCCTTAGAGGATGAAACTTTCATTAGAAACTTTCCAGAATTTTGTATTGAGCTTAGAAAGCTTCCTCTTAATTCAATTTGAGTTGAAATTAAGTCCTATTATAAGATTGATGAAATGGGGTCACAGTTTCATTGAGGAGTAGGTTAGAGCCTATGAGGAGGGCCAATTTTGATTGGAAACCTCTTCAAAGAGCCTAAGGAAGCTTTTGGAAGAGCTAACTTGGAGTTTTGAAAGGGTTTATGTCAGACTTGATAATTGTCCTGGAATTGGACCTCAAATTTAAAGCTCATTGTGGGATTTCAAAGAATAATTTTGTGGTGATTTTACTGCCTTAGGTATGAAAAAAACTTTTTGTCTTAAGTGCTTCATGGATTGGGTAGTGTATGCTTGTCTCTCCTCATGGAAGCTCACTTGTTACCCCTTTTTATAGCTATTAGAGATAGCTATGGAGCTTGAGACTGATTGAGGAATGTTGGTGGTGGTGTAGGGGAGTTAAGAGAGGATACGGGAAGCTGTGCATGTCCATTTTCCCTCTTCCCCATGAGTTTTCATTATGAGCTTGAGAATGGATATGATTGATATGGTTTGTTCTTTCCTCATTGGATGACTCATGAGGTGGATAAGGCTCTTAAGATGATCTGGACTTACCTCCCCCACATGAGCTTATGAATTCAATAAGCTTGAAATCAAATGAGACAAAAACCTTTACTTTCCATACTTCCATAATTTAGTCATGATGAATTTAATCATGGAGAGGATAATGACTTGAATAAGTCTTTCCCTATTGGGTGGAAAATGAGTGAATCATGATCTCATCATGTCTTTCTTTCATGGTTTCATGAAGGAATGACACCTCTTCCTCCCCTTCATAATGTCCTCGTGATGATTTTGACTTGAGTTTTTATCATGGGTCGTTTTTGTCATGTCATGGTAGGTTTCATGTGTCTTGGGTGAGCCATTAACAAATTTTGATAAGGTGTATTTAGGGTTTAAGTGTAAAGCATGGATTTAAGGTTCCCATGGTTTTGTCTTGCCATGAGCTTAAACCATGATTTTAGACTTAAATCCTAGGTCTAATAGTTTTAATTTCACTATCTTTAATTAGTTAAAGGATTAATTAATCAAGAGAATAAAATAATTTGAATAAAAGACAAAATTTTGACAAAAAATGGTAAAGTTGGCCAAGTTTGACAAGGGTTGACCATAGTTGACCAATTTAGATCCAAGGTTGACCAGGGGGACTTGCTTGACAATGTCATGGTTGAATCAGTCATGGGGTCATTGGATTTGATGGTATGGCTTGGGGTTGGCTAAAGTTGACCAAAGTTGACCATGATGGTCAAATTGACCATATGGTGATGTCTTGACAATATGGTGATCATTTGGGTCTATTGTTGACCAAATGGTCAATATGGTGATAATTACATTCAAGATTGACCATTTTGACCAAAGATTGACCTATGGGGTCTATGGTTGACCAAATGGTCCAGTTTGACCAATTTGGTATTTGGGTTGACCAAATGGTCTAGTTTAACCAATTTAGTGTTTGGGTTGACCAAATGATCCAGTTTGACTAATTTGGTGTTTGGGTTGACCAAATGGTCCAGTTTGACCAATTTGGTGTTTGGATTGACCAAATGGTTCAGTTTGACCAAGGTTGGCCAAAGTTGACAATTTTAACCAATTGAGTCTTATAGTAAGTCATTTGACCAATTTTAAGTCAGAATTGACCAAATGGTCAAGTTTAACTAATTTGACCCTAGGGTTGACCAAATGGTCAATGGATGGCTAATGGGTCAGGGGTTAACCAAATCTAGGTTTGTCATTACTTATTTTTCATTTTGGGCGTTAATATGGTTTGAACTCGAAAGGAATGTAATGAGAACCAATGCAACTTTCAGAATTTTGGGTATCCTAGTAGAATTTATAAAAGGTTCAATGTTAATAACCCCTCCTCCGAGGGTGAATTTAGTAGTCATGATGATAACTAAGTTTTAAAAGGTGTCCGAGAATCTTGAGTTGATGTAGGTGACTCAAGGCATGTCCTTTCCATTTGTATCAGTTTAGGGTCCTCACAAAAGTGAGGCCAACAAGAAGCCTTAACATCATTTAAGGGGGTCTCACACCTATCCTACGAATTTGAATTTTTATGGATTTTGTGGAAAATTTGTGAAAATTGGTTGAATTGAGAAGCATTTGTGGAATTGCAGAGCATTTGTAGAAGTTCTATGAGAATTTTGAATATTTGTGGAACTTGTGGAATTTGTGAGAGCGCGAAGGTTTGTAAATTTGATGAGCATAGCGTTTGATGTCGAATTTTATAGAGATTGATGTGGAATTTTTGGAGGTGTACGAGATTTATGGTATTGATGAAGATTGTAGAAAGTGTGGACCTGTGTGAAGTTCGTGAAATTTATAAAAATATATAGAGTTTACGGAAATTAATGGATTGTGGAAAGCTGCAAATCTTTTGTGAAAATTATGGAGCTGTGGGAATTTAGACGGAGTTGGGAAATTTTAACGTTGAATTTGCGAAAGTAATGATGACCACAAAAACTTTGTGAAAACTTGGAGGCGTTGCAGAATTATTTGTGGAAAATTTGTGGAAAGGATTTGAGAAGATTTGTGAGGATTTATGGCGATTACAGAGTGAGCAAAGGTGGGTAGAAGGGTGTAAAAGAGATGGAGTTATATAAAACAAAACAAACCAAACCTCTATTGAATTCCGTGGATGTTACGTCTCTCTGCGAGGTTTCTCCTTCTTAAGTTACTCCGGCTCTCGTTTATGATGACATGCTATGCTCACCGATCCATCTTTTAGGATGTGAATTCTAAATTATCTTTCAGAAATACACACCTCGAGAGTTGGAGCTGTGAGACAAAGAGGGAAAGAGAGCGAGCAATTAGAGAATTCCGGTTAGAAAATTCTGAGAGAGAGTCCTCTTATTCATCTTCTAGCCCCTAATTTATAGGGACCTACTTGTACATTTACTGAAAGAAAGGAATTGTTATGGAAACCACCCTGAATGTAATTAATGCACAAACTTAATATTAGATTTGTGTTACAATTTAAGCGTAATATAACGGTCATTAGTTGATCGACGTGCTTGATTTTGGTTGAGCAAGGTGACCGATTGCGTGATGATCGCTCTACCAAGGTAAAATCGGTAGGTCGATTGGTTGTGACCAGACATCCTTGCCAGGAGTTTAGGTAGTTGGGACCGTGACCAAAGGAAAATATGTTGAGATTTTCATACCTATTTTACACAGATTTTGATGATAATACACTTTAAAGAAGTGTATTTTTTATGGTTTGTTGCAGGTATGATGAATTATGGACTTTTGGAGAAAAAGAAGCAAACACGGTGCAATTTGGAGCAAAAACGAGCAAGAAATGATATTTTGCCCTGTCATCTTTCGATAAGTTTTTGGATGCTTAATCTCTTTTACACTTCTTGCATATTTTTGAATGAGATTACACTTTAAAGTAATGTTGTTTTTATGCTAATTTTGTAGGGCTATTTGTTATGAACGCAACGCAACTGAAATGGGGAGAAACGGAGCTAAAACGGAGCCAAACGGTGGACCTGCACAGTCTGCCCGCCGACGGCGCCAAAACGGCGCCTACGGCGAGATTTACCCGAGAAGATCAAAAAATGACAGCAAAACTCGCTGACAGCACCCTCGAGCCCGCCGACAGCGCCCGAGAAGATTATGGACCGACTTTTGGCGGTTATGGGCTGAAATTCAATGTATTTGGACGCTTTTTGGAAGGGTGCTTGTGGCAACTCTTCAAACTTCGTCCCTACACTTTAAAAGAACAAATTTAGGTTAGAAAAAGGGGATTTTGGTGAGAGGAATCTTAGGAAAAGTGTGGAGAAAGTTTAGGTTTCTTAGAATAGGAGTAGAAATGTAGATTTCTACCCTTTTGGAGAGATTGGAGAG
>JXCR01146156.1:14903-37545 GCA_002079205.1 Phalaenopsis hybrid cultivar
TTTTAATGGACATTCCTAACTAAGGACTAATTGTAGTAGATTAGAATTTGACTAAGGACCTCTTACCTCACTTCCCTGTGGGATCGATAAACGGGACTCCACTAGAGCCCTGTATTACTTGAGCGATACGTATACTTGCATTTGAAATTGTGACTTTACAAAATCATTATAAATATATAAATCTGGGTTCATAAATTCTTGCATATAAAAAGTCACTGTCAAGTTTTTGGCGTTGTTGTCGGGGAAGCTTCGGTAAGAACTTTAGGAGAATTTGAGTTGAAGTAATTAGGCTTGGACTAGGAAAACTGTAGTGTCGTAAAAAACTGTTTTGTGTGAAAAGTGTTTTTATATGAAAAGGTGTTAAAAAAATTAGTTTGTGTGAAAAATAAGGTGTTCGTGAAAATATGTTGTTGTGTTGAATATATTTCATCTATTATTTGTTTAATTGTTAATGTATTGTTTGTTATGTTGCGTATGCGAAACAAAGGATCTGCAAGACTTGTGCCTTATGATCCCGAGTTTGAAAAAAAGAAAAAAATAAAATACAAAGAGGACTCGAAAAACTAGAAATGAGAATGAAAAAATTTCAAAATAATAACTTGGAAAATCATCATACTTCATTGAGAGATTACGCAAATCCTACGACATATGAAATTCACTCAAGTATAGAAAACCTTGTCGTAGAAGCTGACTCATTTGAAATAAATCCTGAGATTGTCCAGCTGGTGCAGAACAATCAGTTTGGGGGAACTCCTCTGGAGGATCCCTATTTACACTTATCAAATTTTATAGAACTTTGTGTTATATTTCATTATAACGGTATGTCAGACGATACAGTTAGACTAAGGCTTTTTCCTTTCTCACTAAGGGATAATGCTAAAATGTGGTTATACTCATTATCACCTAGCTCTATTAAAAATTGGGAGGAGTTAACTCAAAAATTCCTAACTAAGTATTTTCCACCTTCAAGGACTACTAAACTTAGAAAAGATATTATCTCATTTTGTCAGTATGAAGGAGAATCAATATATGAAGCCTGGGAAAGATTTAAGGAACTCCTAAGAAAGTGTCCACATCATGCTTTGCCTTATTGGTTAATCATTCAAACTTTTTATAATGGGTTAGTAGAATCCCTTAGGTTTATAATTGATGCTGCAGCTGGTGGATCATTAATGTCAAAATCATTTGATGAAGCGTACGCATTAATTGAAAATATGGCTGCAAATGAATTTCAATGGCCCTCTACAAGGTTAAATCCTAAAAAGTAGCCAGTATTTATGATACATATGAGATTTCAATTCTTGCATCTCAAGTTGCTGCAATATCAAAGAAGTTGGACCAATTTGGAATGAACCAAACTTAATTTACTCCAGTAAGTGAAGAAAGTTCATTAGGGAATATGATTGATTCTAGTTATCATACGAAACTTTAAATACCATAAACAACCCATATTCTAACTTTTACAACCCAAGTTGGGAGAACCATCCTAATTTTAACTGGAATCATGTTACTGACGGTGGAAACCAACAATGGGAAAATAATCATGCAAATCCTAATGGGAGTTGGAATAATCAGAGGAACACAAACTATAGACCTTCATATCCACCGGACTCTAACATTGATCAATAATTTGAGAATAAGAAGAGGTCTATGGAAGAAGTGGTATTGCAAATGGGAAACCAGCTGCAAAGTCAAATTGCTTTGATTAAAATATAGAGAATCAACTAGGACAAATTGTTAATTCACTTAGCAACATTAAGATCAACCCAAAAGAGAACACTAATGAACAAGTAGAAGTTGTCCAATTAAAAAGTGGACGAGAGATAGAGGATGTGGTTAGAAAAGAGAAAAATGTTGTAAGAGAAACAAAGGAAACTAAAAGACCTGAAGAACATGTTTTTAAGGGTCTGGAAAAGTTAATATCTCCAACTAAAATCAGTTTGGAAAGACCACCACCTCCATTTCCTCCAAAGACTTAGAAAACCTGAGTTGGATAAAAAATTTTCAAGGTTCATGGATGTACTTAAGAAGTTAACGATAAATATTTCTTTCGCTAAGCTTTGAAACAGATGCCAAGTTATGCAAAATTTATGAAGGAGATATTATACAAGAAAAAGGAAATTTGGGGATTACGAGATAGTTGCACTAAGTGAGGAGTGCAGCACTATACTTCAGAAAAATTTTCCTCAAAAACTTAAAGATCATTGTAGCTTTACAATTCCTTATGTAATTGGAAAAAGATTATGTGGAAAAGCATTATGTGATTTAGGATCGAGCATTAATGTGATGCCTCTATCTAATATTTAAAAAGTTAGGTTTAGCTGATATTTCTCCCACTACTATAACTCTTCTGTGAGCTGATCGATCTATTATTTATCCAAAAGGGATTATAGAAGATGTGCTTGTTAAAGTGGATAAATTTATCTTTCCTATAGACTTTATTGTATTAGATATGGAGGACGATAAAGAATATCCCATTATTTTGGGGAGACCTTGTCTTATTACTGGACAAGCTATGATAGATGTGCAAAAAGAAAAGTTAACTATAAATATTAATGACCATGAAACCACTTTTGATGTTTTTAAAGGCTATGAAATATCCAACTGAGAGAAATGATGATGATTGTTTTCGGATGGATGAAATTAATTATCTAAGTAAAAACTATTTCCAGAAAAGTTTTGAGAGTAAGTTAACGGATGAGATCGAAATGAGCTTTCATGATGTGTCTAAAATGTTGTTTAAAGAAGACTGTATGTATGTTCAGGAGAGGTGTGAAATGATGGACGTTTCCAAAAATAGTAAACTTTTAATTCCATCTGTAAAGAAATTCATGACCTTAAAATGAATTCACCTCATACAATTTTGAAGCCTATCTATTTGATGAATTCATATACACCACTAGGCTATATATCTTCACATTCGACTCAATCACAAGATGAACCTGAAGATCTTTTATGAAAGAGTTATTCAAAGTCACTGAATGGCATATTCCGTGGTATAAGAACAAAATGAATGAGATTATAATGCTGGGGCAGATTATTAATGCAATTAACAGTTACCCCCCAGAATTTTACCTAGTGACTCTGAGAATTAAATCCTAAGGAAATGAATTATGAGCAATTTAAATTTATTGAACCGATATTTAGAAGAGAATTCGAGTATTTGTTTCAAAAGAGTTTGAGTTGAGAGATAAGGACAAGGAAATTGAAAGATTAATGGAAGAAATTCCTGAAGAATTGGAAGATATTTTGAAAAAGATGAGTAACATAGAAGATATTGATATAGAATCTGAATTATCTAGAGAGAATCTGATCCAAAATTTGGGAGATCTTGAATTATCATATAAAAATCCATTTCTTATAAATTTCAAGGATGATATTAATATGCAAATTGAGAAAATTACTAGAACAGGATTATATTAATATGCAAATTGAGAAAATTACTAGAAGAATATTGGATCTAGAAAGAAATATGAGTGAATATTAGTCTAGAAAGAAATATGAGGAACAAGAATATGAATCAATCTGAAAAGGAAGAGCTGAAAGAAAGAACTAGAAAGAAATATGAGGAACAAGGATATGAATGAATATGAAAAGGAAGAGCTGAAAAAAAAAATTTTAATTTGAGGACTTTGTAGGAATCCCTGGATCTGGAAAAAATTGGGCTATTGATCAAGGATTCTTAATTGGAATTTTGATCCAGGTGGAATCATTTGTCGGGCTAGCGACGTTAAATCAAGTGCTTTATGAGAGACAACCCATAGTTATCTGTGTGGTTTGATTTAGTATGCTTAAGAGTCATGTTTGTTAGTATTGTATTATGTTTGCTTTAGTGTTGATTAATCTGTTTGCTTGATGTTTGGTAGATGTTTGGATTGTTAGTGGTTTGATTTACTTTTTGTGTGTCATGAGGGTGATGATTCCTTAAATTCTTATTATGGTTAGAATTATATGTTCTCTTGTAGTAGTTGGATTGACGATCAACTACAACTCGGGTCTCACCCGGACTTGAGTTTTACAAAAAACATTAGGAATTTTTACAGTGATAGTTCCATCTCATATTTGTTACTTCTTTTCTCGGACTTTATTTTCATTTGATAGGAGTCGCGAACCTATTAGATGAGTAACTTGTGGATGATCTTACACTATCCTTATAACTGCTAGAGGTGCTTAATTATTGGGATATGGTGAAGTCTAGTGTTGGTGCTCGAGAACCAATATATCCGGGATAATCTTATCTTTGGGATTAGAATTTATAAAATCATTTATAAGCTCCCAATATATTTGTGTAGGGATTCTGTTATAAATTGAAAGTAAGTTAGTGAGATGCGATGAGATGGAGGAAGAATTGACCTCATTTATCTTGTTTGTGTGTTTGTGTTACAATTTATAAGAATTGAAGAATAATTTTATATTTCAATGCTGATACATGTTATGCTAGTTAGAACTTTGTTTAGTTAATTTCATTCTGGCATGTTTAGTCTAGATTTACTTTCTTCTACATGTTTTCTATCCTAATAAATAATTGTAGATATTTTTAATAGAAATTTGTGGTAGATAGAACTTTTAAACTGTTTTTCTTCCTACTTACATTTTCTGCACTAAATGTTATACATGCTAAAAATCAAGTTTGGGGGTAGGAAGAAAAATGAAAATTTTAATTGAATATACTCCCTTTTAGTTTAATATTATTGCAAGCATATTTTAGGCTTAATTTACTTACTCCTGTTGTCAATCTATCATGATTATGCATGCATATAAATTTGATAGGATGTTGCAGTAGCTAGTAAATTCAATTAATTTTCCTTTCTGCTACATTTTATGGAATTAAATTGTAAAATATTTAAAAATGCAAGTTTGGGGGAGGTAAGAAAAGATTAACTATTATATGTTCTCAATTTAAATATTTTAAAAAATTATTAATATGACTTTATGTAGTGAATTTAATTCAGAGAATTATATTCTGTAGATATTTAAATATTATGGTAGATTTAAAGGAATATTTTTGTAATGAAAATTAATTTTGTAGATTAAGATATTTAGAATAAGAGAATAAGACTATAGTTAACTATTTAAAGTAAAAGAAACTATATTTTGAAGTATTAAGAATCTTGAAAATTTATTTGAGAAGAAAAAATTAGGGTTCAATGATGTAAAAGCTATGAAATATTTATAAGGTAAAGGAATGCTTTGAGTTTCAAATTTAGGGAAATAAAGGTGAAGTTCAAAATCATTAAAGGCTATCCAGATATAGTAATCCTCACTTAAAAAAAGAAAAAGAAAGGATTGACAACAATCCCTGAAAAGAAAAGAAAAATATGTAGGATTAAAAGCAATCCAAATGAAAAAGATAAAAGAAAACAAATAAAAAAAATATAAAAGTGAGGAGAAGCTTGAGGAGATGCCTGATCAAAAATTGGCTTCACTGGACCTACCTAAAGGGAAAACCTAAATACATTCCTAAACTTATATTTATCGATTAACATCTTTTACTAGTAGTGTTCTTATGAAGTTCCTATTATTTGAATATTCAAAGTGACTTGATATTACAACATATAGTCATTCTTGAAATGAATAGAAAACTAGAACACTTAAACTTGATGACTGGATAATCTTGTACCTACAGAGTTAATTTAATTACTTGAATATTTTTTGAAAATCTCACTATGGTATTTACTTAAATCAAACTTATAGTATTTCTGAATTAAAACTTTACTACAATAGATCATAACTTTTATGTAGTACTAAAATTACTTGAGGATAAGTAATAGTTAAGTTTGGGGGATTTTGACCAAAAGAAAATATGTTGAGATTTTCATACCTATTTTACACTAATTTTGATGATATTGCACTTTAAAGAAGGGTATTTTTGATGTTTTGCTGCAGGTATGATGAATTATGGACTTTTGGAGAAGAAAAAGCAAACACGGTGCAATTTGGAGCAAAAACAAGCAAGAAATGATATTTTGCTCTGTCTCCTTTCGATAAGTTTTTGGATGCTTAATCTCTTTTACACTTCTTGCATATTTTTGAATAAGATTACACTTTAAAGGAAGGTTGTTTTCATGTTTATTTTGTAGGGCTATCTGTTAGGAACGCAACGCAACTGAAATGAGGCGAAACAGAGTTTTATGCATATTTTGTAGGGTTATCTGTTAGGAACGCAACACAACTGAAATGGGGAGAAACGGAGCTAAAACAGAGCCAAATGGAGCGAAACTGTGGAGCTGCGCAGTCTGCCCGCCGACGGCGCAAAAACGGCGCCGACGATGAGATTTACCCGAGAAGACCGAAAAACGATAGAAAAACTCACCGACAGCGCCCTTGAGCCCGCCGACAGTGCTCGGGAAGTCTATGGACCGACTTTTGGCGGTTATGGGCTGAAATTCAATGTATTTAGACGCTTTTTGGAAGGGTGCTTGTGGCAACTCTTCATACTTCATCCCTACACTTTAAAAGAACGAATTTAGGTTAGAAAAATGGGATTTTGGTGAGAGGAATGTTAAGAAAAGTGTGGAGAAAGTTTAGGTTTCTTATAATAGGAGTAGAAATGTAGATTTCTACCCTTTTGGAGAGATTGGAGAGGAGATTTTGAGAGAAATTGTAAGGAAATGTTCTAGCATTGCATGGATTGGCGGGAGACTTTGTGAGAGAGATTTTTTTCATTCTTTCAAGGAAAAAAGCTAAGTATTATGTTCTTCATTATCTTATGGTTTTATAAATACTTATATAGTGGATTTTCTTTGGTTAAATGAAGTTTCCGTTGTATTTTCTTCGTGCTTTATGATGGGCTTCTCTTACTCTCTCTTTTTGTTTGGAAATAATGACATGAGAAGATTATGTCATTGTTTTCATTTTTCTTTTCTTTTGTAATGAGTAGAATTCATGTTTAGGATTTTGTGATGCAATGTTAGAATGAATTTAATTATCAATGTGATGTTTTTTACTTGCACTTTATTAACATTACAATAAAGGCCTGTTGTAGTGTTAAAGTTCGTTGTAATTACATTAAGACCCGAGAGGGCTGTGTAATTCTCAACAAAGTAGAACCAAATTCAGATTCCATGGATGGTTAAGTTCATGGGAGTTGAATGCAAATAAATAGGGAAATATACTTTGATGGCGTAGAAGTGGAGATTTTAGGGTGACAGACTAAAATCCTCAATTTGGTCCTATTGTTTGAGTACTGAAGCAGAGTGTTAGCCCTCAGGCGAGGGGAACGTGGGAGCTCCGAAGTGAGAGCCTGTATCCTCCCAGTCTAGCCACGGATTGAGTAAACAAGCATAGGATTAGTCAATGTTCTTTATGCCTGGACCAAAGGGTAAAGAATAAGATTGATCCTATTTACACATACAATATTTAATTCATCTCATTCCTTTATATTATCCAATTCATTACATAAGAATAATAGTTTTAATATCTCAAAATTTTCCAAACCAATTCATCCAAAAAGGGTTATCTTTAGAATTAATATTTGCATTTAGTTATAGTTACTATCTTTACATTTAACACTTGCATTTAGGAGTAGTTGCTATATAAAATATCATTTTAATCGACATTCCTAACTAAGGACTAATTGTAGTAGATTAGAATTTGACTAAGGACCTCTTACCTCACTTCCCTGTGGGATCGATAAACGGGACTCCACTAAAGCCCTGTATTACTTGAGCGATACGTATACTTGCGTTTGAAATTGTGACTTTACAAAATCATTATAAATATATAAATCTGGGTTCATAAATTCTTGCATATAAAAAGCCGCTGTCAGACCGTAAGCGTGATTCACTGATTAGATCCACCGACAATGCATATTGGTTGACTTGGTCGAGTTGTTGGTCGTCGAATGGCTGGTTCAAATCTAGATCCTTTAACCTGATGCTTCGATTGTCTGATTACCACCAATTATTGTTTTATCTCTTGGAGATTCGTACTGACAATTTTGTTGCAATTTTGTAAAAAAATGGTCAGAGGCTATTATATGAGTTCTGATCATCTCTCATGCACCTAAGAATTAGAGTACCACACTTTACACTTGAGGGAATCAAACCCCAGACTATAGGAGACTTACAACTGACAAGCATATACCCGACCAACTGATATGAGTATGGATATATATATATATNGCAATGTATAATAATTTAGGGTCTGTTTGACGCAGTTGTTGATTATTTATAATCTGTTGATAAACAGATTATTCTGATAATCTGATAATCTGCAGATTATTAGAGTAATCTGGCTTGTTATTTGTGGCAGCTTATTCATATTAGCTTATTGGTGGTTAAATGGCATTCTTGCCNCAGAATAAACTGGCTTTCTGTTTGAGGCAGCTTATTCAGAACAACTTACTTGGAGCTGTTGTTGAATAAATGATCACTCTGCCTATATTATGTTAAGCAGTTTACAACAGAACTGTTTATGAAAAATAATAGATAAAACAGATGTCTCAAAATATTATAGTTTAGTTACAGAAATTAAAATACATTACTCACCACTTCGTGAGTATCAAAACAAATAAAATAAGAAGAAATACAATTACAATTACAAGTAAAAATATTAAAATGTTCAATTTAAAACTATGACGTCGTCTCTCCTCAGCGACAGTGTCCTCTTGGGAAACCATTGTAACACGATCACTGTCGGCATGAGAGTATGTCGAAATATCGGTCCAACGAAATTTGCTTTTCTGATATGTTTTTTTCTCAAGTAAATACATCCTAAATTAGGACTTTCAAATGCATAACCCAACACCCACACATATGGAATGTTGCAAAAGTACTTACGTATCAACAACTAATATTTCTACCAATCAAAGGTGGGAGTAAACCTTTAGTGCACATATTTTATAGCTATTCGGTAAAACAATTGAACAACTCCACGCCAATCCTTCTTTACATTTCTCCCATTTCAACATAAACAGTTATATTACCAAGGACCCGGAAAACCACAAAATTTTCCAGCATTAGAAGCAACATAAGTGCATCCGAAAGCAAATGTATTTAACTATTTTTTATTCTAACAAAACAAGCGACAAGAATAATGCATCGCCAGGAACAAATTCGAAAAACCTTACTATTACCATAGAGCCAGAGTCGATAGAGGCAACACAGGTGCATACAAGTCAAACACAACCCTATTAACAAAAAGCAGCTCCAAAGAACATACAGGGAGATTAAGGAGAGGGGACGAGTCTGGTGAGGGGATCATGAAAGCAGAAGAGTAGAGGAGACGGGGACGATGACGAACCAGACCACCAAGAGAGATCGAAGGGTAGAGGAGACGGGGACGACGATGAACCAGACCCCCAAGAGAGATCAGAGAGGAGAAGGCGAAGATCGGGACGGGATCGGGAACGGAAGATCGGGAGATGGCAAGGGCTCGAGGGTAAAAAGCTCGAATGATACACATTAATCCCCTTAACGAGGGTGGTCACGAATACTCTATAAAGGGCGTTGGCGATTTCAGATCGCAGAGACGAACATGCGAAAAAATGCACAATCGGCGTTAGAAAAACGCCGACCGCGCCAATAAGTTGCCCAAAACGGGTCCTTAGTTCTGTTTGGGGCAGCTGCAACTTTATTGAATAATCTGTTGATAAGCTGATTAAAAATAATCTGCTGATAAGCTAGGTGTGGTGACTATTACAAATTTTTATTTTTTTGGAAAAGTCAAACCACTACCAGAAGGTTGTCACCGCATATAGATATGTGCGGTGTGAAAACGCTGTTTTCGACATTTTGAAAACACATAAGCTGCTAAAATACAGTTTACCCAAACATACTAGGTGCGTTTTCAAAACGCCACCGTACCAAATAAACTGTCACAAACGGATCCTGCATCTCTAGGCACTTATCAAACAATCTGTTTCTTGCAACTGATTTAATTAATTTCCAAAAAAATGCTTTTGTTTTCTCGCGTCTGGAAAAAATTTGCGTGCAACATACCGATGTATAAGAAGCTTATATGTACTCCCTTATACTTATAACTTCAAGCCTGGGCCTTGTGTTGTCTTCGGACTACGGGCGGCGACGGCAGTGAAAGGCAATGGCAGCGAAAGGCAATGCCCCTCGCTGCATCGAGCACAGGGCGTACGCTCGTGTGGGGCTTCTGGGTAACCCTAGCGACCTCTACTTCGGCCGCACCATCTCCTTCTCAATCGGCAACTTCTGGGCCTCCGTTCGCCTTGAGCCGTCTGAGAATCTCGTTATTCGCCCGCATCCTAAGCATGACCTCGTCTCCTTTGATTCCCTACGCCATTTGGTATTTTCCACATCGCTCTCAGAATTCTTTCTCTTTGATCTGATTGTCAATGGAACTTGCTGGCTATGCGGATGTTAATAACCGATTGGAAAATCGGGGATCCGTCTAACGTGCTTGCTATTTGTTAGCTTATCAAGATTTATTTTGATAGCATGTAGTCATGTTTTGAAAAAAAGCTGGAAATTTTTATATTCATCAACTGGATTCATATTGCTAGAAATTTACATTGATTTTATATTTGTTTTGTGTGACGCAAATCCTCAAAAACATTGATTTCATGTTCATACCCAAAATGCCTTAAAAAGAAATAATCAAAGTATGAAATTTATTTTCTACCTACAAGAAACCAAATAATGTTTTTGAGTTGTATGGCCCATTTGGTTGCTTGTATTAGAATACATGTTTTAAAAATGATAAGTTACTAGTTTCCATTAAAACTTGTTATGAAAATAGAAATCAATATTATTACGAACTCTGCAAAAAACTTCAAAATCCTTCGAATGTGATGATTTTATATTCACACACAGTATGAGTGGAAAAACTATCACTTTGTAGCTTTTTTGTTAAAACCACATCTTATATCGAATTCCAAATCCATAATTTTGTTTATGTAGCCTCATGCTAAACTTAATTCATCCTAGTTATAATTTCATGATCATCATTTTGTATGTGAAAAAAAACTTATTACATTTAAGGGCTTTAGTGGTTTAAAATTCATTTTGATTTATAGTTGTGTCTAATCAACCAAATGATTGAAACTAGCAAATCTCCTTGGTTTTTCAAAAGATGTTTTATATTTACAAGCAACCAAAAGAACTCTTAAGGGTTTGATAAAATTATTAGGGTTTAGTTGTAAGAAATTCGATGATTGCCAATAAATTCAAGAAATTTCTTTGGTTTCTCTACAATTTTGGTTATATATATATATATATATATCACATTACCTTTTGAACTTGAACTTCATTTAATTGACGTAACTACTCATGTTGATTTGTATGGTTTTTGTTCTCACAAATATTATGATTTAAATTGATAACAATTTGAAGAATGCATGAATCAGTTCAATTTTATTATGTCATTCATAACTAGTATAAGAACACTACCATTGCCGGTCCTAAGCCTGGATGTGAAAAATAGAGGATTGTGTTAGGTAGTCGACAGCCAGCGTAAAACTTGTCAAAAAAAATCATGACATAAATTCTTTTGATCATTGTGTAAGTTCTATGACTTCCCCTGAAAACAACGCACTGTATAGCCTTAAGACAATGAAAAGTGTGCAAGGATCGCTACACCGGTGCCCGAGTGTAATATCAAATAAGCAAGGGTTCCTACATTATGGACAAATGCAGGTAAAGAAATTAGTCCATGAAACTAATGAAATTAATATTATGATAGGATCTTGGAATATAGATACTCTCAATGGTAAATTAATGAAACTAGTTGATATTACGATTCATTGAAAGATTAATATCTTATGTATTTAAGAAACTAAATGAGTTGAAGAAAATACTAAATGTTTGATAACTTAGGTTTTAAACTTTGGTATTATGGTAAGAGTCGTATTAGAAATAGTGTAGATGTAATTATAGATAAGAGTTTGAAAGATAATGTTGTAAAAATTAATAGAGTTGGAGATAGAATTATAACTCTTAAGGTTATCATTGATACTAAGATTTTTAATATTATAAGTGTTTATGCTCCTCAAATAGATTTAGATATAGGGTCTAAAGATAATAACTAGAATGATTTAGAAAACTTAATACAAATGATACATCTTGAAGAAATAATTTTTATTGGAGGAGATTTAAATGAATATGATGGTAGAGTGGTAGAAGATTTCAGAAATATTCATGGTGGCTACTGTTTTGGAGTGACTAATGAAAAATGTATAACTATTTTATATTTTGCTTTAGAGTATAATTTTGTTATTACTAATGCTTTATTCAAGCAAAGAGATGAGCATCTAGTTACTTATAAGAATGGATCTAATAATCATAAATTGATTATTTTCTTATGATATGAAGAGATCGTCGAGATTGTAAAGATTGTAAGGTCATTTTAAGTGAAGATTTAAGTACCCAACATCGTTTATTAGTTATAGATTTTAAGATGAAGAGTTGTAAAATAAAAAATATTAGGACACATCATCGTAGAATTAGATGAGGGAACCTAAAAGAAAAATAAAATTATTTTTATTAGTAAAATTCAATATTTCAAAAATTGGCATTTCATGATGAAGCAAATACTATGTGGGATAAAGTAACAAGCATTATTAAACAGGTAGTGAAAGATGTACTTAGAGAATCAAAAGAAAAGTTTTTTTAAATAAAAATTGCAAGAAAAGTCAAAATATAAGATGTTATGTTATAAAAATTTGTTTAAATGTAAAAGCTTAGAGAACTAGGAAAAATATCAAACTGTAGAGAGTCTAAAAGAGCAATCTGTGACATTAAAAATTTTGCTTTTAATGATTTTTATAATAATATAGATACTAAGGAGAGTAAAAAATATATGTATAGACTAGCCAAACGAAGAGAAAATAAAAGTAAAGATTTAACTCAAGTGTATTAAATATGAAAATAAAAAATTGCTTTTCTTAGAAAAATGTATTCAACATAGGTGGGTGAGTTATTTTGATAAACTTTTTAATGAAGTTTCTGAAAATACGACCGACCTTACTGTACTTAATATCATTAATAATAATAAAATATTTCATTTTTACAGTCGCATTACTAAAAAATAAATTGAGGCTTTAAAGAAAACCAAGTGTGGAAAGTTTATAAAACCTAATGATATCCCAATTGAAGCTTGGAAATATATAGGAGATTTGTGTGTTTCTCGACTTGCTAAACTCTTTAATATTATTTTTAAAATTTAAAAGATGCCCGAGGAGTAGAGGAATTGTATTTTGGTCCCTATTTTTAAGAATAAAGGGGATGCACAAGGGTGTGCAAATTATAGAGGAATTANTTTAGTGATCTTAATATCGTTAATAATAATAAAACATTTTATTTTTACAGTCGTATTAATAAAAAAGCTGAGGAGGCTTTAAAGAGAACCAATGTTGGAAATTCTGTAGGACCTGATGATATCCCAATCGAAGTATGAAAATATTTAGCAGATTCGAGAGTTTCTTGACTTACTAAACTCTTTAATATTATTTTAAAAACTAAAAAAATGCCTGAGGAGTGGAGGAAGAGTATTTTGGTCCCCATTTTTAAGAATAAAAGGGATGCACAAGAGTGTGCAAATTATAGAGGAATTAAGTTGATGTGTCATTGTTTAAGATTATGGGAGAGGGTAATTGAACATAGGTTAAGACGTATTACAAAGATTTCTTATAAACAATTTGGATTTATGTCGGGCAGGTCTACTCTGGAAGCTATATATTTTTTGAGAGGTTTGATGGAGAGGTTCAAATGTAATATGGAGAATCTACATTTGATTTTTATTGATTTAGAAAAAGCTTACGATAAGGTTCCAAGAGATATTATTTGGAGAGTTCTCGAGAAGAAATGTGTTGATATGACTTATATTCAAGTCATTAAAGATATGTTTAGAGAGTTCTTGAGAAGAAAGGTGTTGATATGACTTATATTCAAGTCATTAAAGATATGTATAGTAGAGTTGTTACTTGTGTTCAAACTGAAGAGGATTGACAAAATATTTTCCTATTTTTGTTGGATTACGAGAGTTCTCGAGAAGAAATGTGTTGATTGACTTATATTCAAGTCATTAAAGATATGTATACTATTTGTTACTTGTGTTCGAACTGAAGGAGGATTGACCAAATATTTTCCTAGTTCTGTTGGATTAGGAAGAAAGAAAGAAAGGTGTTGATATGACTTATATTCAAGTCATTAAAGATATGTATACTAGAGCTGTTACGAGAAAGGTGTTGATATGACTTATATTCAAGTCATTAAAGATATGTATACTAGAACTGTTACTTGTGTTATGTTGATATGACTTATATTCAAGTCATTAAAGATATGTATACTAGAGTTGTTACTTGTGTTCCGTTGATATGACTTATATTCAAGTCATTAAAGATATGTATACTAAAGCTGTTACTTGTGTTCAGAGGATTGACAAAATATTTTCCTATTTCTGTTGGTTTACATCAGGGATCGACTTTAAGCCAGAGGATTGACAAAATATTTTCCTATTTTTGTTGGATTACGAGAGTTCTCGAGAAGAAATGTGTTGATTGACTTATATTCAAGTCATTAAAGATATGTATACTATTTGTTACTTGTGTTCGAACTGAAGGAGGATTGACCAAATATTTTCCTAGTTCTGTTGGATTATTGTGTTGATATGACTTATATTCAAGTCATTAAAGATATGTATACTAGAGTTGTTACTTGTGTGAGAAAGGTGTTGATATGACTTATATTCAAGTCATTAAAGATATGTATACTAGAACTGTTACTTGTGTTATGTTGATATGACTTATATTCAAGTCATTAAAGATATGTATACTAGAGTTGTTACTTGTGTTCCGTTGATATGACTTATATTCAAGTCATTAAAGATATGTATACTAAAGCTGTTACTTGTGTTCAGAGGATTGACAAAATATTTTCCTATTTCTGTTGGTTTACATCAGGGATCGACTTTAAGCCAGAGGATTGACAAAATATTTTCCTATTTTTGTTGGATTACGAGAGTTCTCGAGAAGAAATGTGTTGATTGACTTATATTCAAGTCATTAAAGATATGTATACTATTTGTTACTTGTGTTCGAACTGAAGGAGGATTGACCAAATATTTTCCTAGTTCTGTTGGATTAGGAAGAAAGAAAGAAATTGACTTATATTCAAGTCATTAAAGATATGTATACTATTTGTTACTTGTGTTCGAACTGAAGGAGGATTGACCAAATATTTTCCTAGTTCTGTTGGATTATTGTGTTGATATGACTTATATTCAAGTCATTAAAGATATGTATACTAGAGTTGTTACTTGTGTGTTGATATGACTTATATTCAATTCATTAAAGATATGTGTACTAAAGCTGTTACTTGTGTTCAAACTGAAGGAGGATTGACCAAATATTTTTCTATTTCTGTTGGATTACATAAGGGATTGGCTTTAAACCCATATCTTTTTGCTTTAGTTATGGATGGTCTTACTGGACATTTACAAGAATATCCTTCTTGTGGATAAGATGAGAGAAAAAACTTAGGAAAAACTTGAATTATGGATGTCTACGTTGGAGTCTAAAGGCCTTCATTTAAGTATAACTAAAACTCAATATATGGAATGTAATTTTAGTAGTTGTAGCTCTAGTGATAAAAGTGTAACTTTGGGCGATCAAACTATTAAAAGGTGTGAACGATTTAGATATATCGGGTGTGTTGTTCAAAGCGATGGTGTAATCGATGGGGATGTTAATAGTAGAATTCAAGTTGGTTGGTTGAAGAGGAGGAATGCTTCGGGCCTTGTGTGATAGAAAAGTATCGCTTAGACTGAAAGAAAAATTTTATAAGACGGTGTTGAGACCTGCAATGCTCTATGTCGCTGAATGTTGGCCTTCAAAAGAGAAGCATAATACTAAGTTAAGTGTTCCTGAGATGAGAATGATTAGGTGGATGATTGGCTTTACGCTTAGAGACAAAATGCGAAATGAATATTTCTGTAATAGGGTTGGTGTAGCTCCTGTGATGGACAAAATTAGATAAAGTAGTCTTAGATGGTTTGGTCACATTAAACGTAGTCCATCTGATTATCCGATTAGGAGAGTAGATGTTTTAGATTCGACTTGTGTTAAGAAAGACAAAGGTAGATCTAGGAAGACTTGGGATTATTGTATAAAAAATGATCTTAATTTATTAGAACTAAATGAAAATATGACACTAAATAGGACGCAATAGAGAAAAAGGATTCATGTGGCCGGCCCCACGTAGAGGGATTAAGGCTTTGTTGTTCAATGGAGAAAAAGGATTCATGTAGCCGACCCTACGTAGTGGGAGTAAGGCTTTGTTGTTGTTGCATGGAGAAAAAGGATTCATGTGGCCGACCCCACGTAGTGGGATTAAGGCTTTGTTGTTGTTAGAGAAAAAGGATTCATGTGGCCGACCCCACGTAGTGGGCTTAAGGCTTTGTTGTTGTTGTTGAAGAAAAATGATTCATGTAGCCGACGCTACGTAGTGGGATTAAGGCTTTGTTGTTATATTCATAACTAGTATATGATTACCTATACATATTTCCTCCTGTTTTTTTGGAAGGAACATTGCTTGTTCTGGTTTGGCTGTGTGAATTAATTTTCTCCATCTAGTTTCTGTTAGGTGCTGCATTTGCTGCTGGGGTTACATACCACACAATTTATATTTATTTGCATATCTAACATCTAAACCTTACTTTTTTATATGTATGCTACCCAAATCTTTCATAAAACATAAAAAATACCACTATTTTAACTTCTAAAAATTGAAATACATTTTTTCATTCATAGGGGATGAGACATGTATGTAAAAATTGAATCTTAGGTGTTAGATTTGTAAATACATGAGAATTGAGTGCTATCTATGTGATTATTCTTTACTTTTTTGACGTTAATTTCTTTTTGTAATGATAATTGATGTGCTATGTTTTCCTTGTAGGTATGCAGGTTGCAAAATGAAGGATATTATGGAGGGGTGCGCTTATTGATGGCAATTTGCAATGTTTTCTTTAGATACTGCTCTGAGAAAAATATTGAGTTAAAGGAGGGAAATTTTACTTTGTTCTATGATACAAATATTCCTCGCCAGGTCATTTTGAACTAAGACACATTTTGAACCTAGTTAAATAATTGGCAAGATCACAATGCAGGTTTTTATTATTTTTAATGTTAGGCTTATCCGGTAATTCTGTTGCTTTTACTTGTGATTTTATATTAACTTTCATACCTCCGAATTCTTTGCTCTTGATATTTTCATTCATGAACTATTACTTATGTATAAAACATGATAAATGCCCCTTATGCTGCCATGATTTATGTCATCCATTGCCATATGTTTGTTAAGATGATCAGCAATATAATTTGAATGAAATATCTGCTAACAAGAGGAAAAGTAATTAAAAGAAAAGAAACTGTTCGTTCCTACTTAAATTAGTTGGTTTTTTTATTGGCCGCCAAGTCACTTTTGTAAGAAATATAAAACTTCTTCTGACTGTTCTCTTTACTTAATTGAAACTTATTGTAGCATTATCTTATAAAAGGAATTATGAGAAATGGTCGTTTCCTTCTTGATAGCTTGGTAAGTTTGGTAGAAATGTAATATGTTAAAAGGACTATTGTTCGAACACAAAAAACAAATGACGCGAAGTGTTAGGTTCACGGACCACAGAAACCACGGAACCATGGATTGTGAGTCTACCTGCAATCATAACAAGGGTGATCCGTGAGCTGGGCTTATTTCTTTCTTCATTTCTTTTCCTTATTTCTTATTTCCCTATTTTCCAATTAGGTTATTTCTTCAAGGGACGTTTATATCGGTTGTATTAGGGTTTTAGAATTGAGTTTTGGTGTGCTTTTTGTTGGGACATCACTTGGAGTCTCATATTTTTTCTTCGAGAGTTGTATTCAATGGTCGAGTGATGCTCGAGCTATGTATCTGTAATAGTCCCCAATTCGGGAATAATAAAGTTTCCTACCTGAGAGGAACCGAAGTGGGTAGGGAAGATGAGAAAAGTAGTTTAACTGAAGAGAGTGAAGAAGAAACAAGGAGACAGAAACCGAACAGAAAGGGAGATGAAACGAGGGGAACAAAAGCCAACAGACGAGTTTGTCCTATAAATTTACGCAACAGGAGGGAGCTCTCGGGCTTTTGATAAAAAGAGTAGAGGAAGAAAGGAGAATGTTGCGTGTCTTTTTACCCAAAACAACAACGCTGCGGCCTCATGAGCTGTGCTCAAGGGGAGAAGAAGAAGGTAGCTGTCAACCAAATAAATGTGGTGGATTCTTTATTTATAATTTAACATAATTTAATTATGGATATATATGTGATTATAACTTTATAAAATAATATTTTAACTTTGAAAAATAATGCTTCAATTTAATTTATTTATGACTATAATTTTGGAAAATAATAATATTTCAATTTAGAAAAGTGAAACTGAATGAACCTCACATATTTGATAGTCTAGGTGGTTGAGCACGATACCACAAACAATACACTATCCTGAAGGTTAAGCACACCAGTTATTAGTAGACTTAACCACATAAACCAAATAGTTTGTGACGTCCGTTTGGTCTGCGAAATCTTTTTTTTATAAGCCGACAAGTTTCCCTACTTAATATTAGAATTAGATAGAGTTTATTTTACCCGGGTTCTTAGTTCTCTATAATGACAAGTCTCTATAGTTAATTATATCTTAGGCAATCGAAATCACTTAATAAGACTCGATTAAGATCAGTGGTTCAGTCTTCAAGGTTTTAAAGTTTGGGTTTCTAAGGTTGGACATAAGAAAATCAAAAGGGAAGAGCTCAAAATAGGAACAATTATTTCTAAGAGTCAAAGGAGTGAAAGGTAGGAGATGTCATAAATCCGAGGGGGAACCCTGGTGACTTCCCAACTATTCTAGTGATTAGGCTTTAATTTTGAAGAGATGTTATTTGATGTATCATTCTGCCAATTTCAGTATTTAGGACTTATATACTCGCACAATACTCTATTGTGCAAATGACCTAGAAAGATAGGAGCATTTACGTCGTACCAAACGACGATTTCGGAATCTTAAAGAGAATTAGGACTTATAATGCACAATAGTGTGGTGCAAAAGCCTAAAGCCGAAGTGAGGATTTATGTCGCACTAAGCGGACTATCTCAAACTCCTATGAGTTTGTTATTTATTCTATGAAAATTCCAACTGAGGATCGTCTTTCACTTTGCTGTTGCGGTCTCGATTGTTGCCCTCCGTCTGCTCGCTTTCTTGTTACGCTTCCTGGAAAGGATACTCCAAGCTCCTTAACATATCGATCATATATTCAGTTTTTTGGTGTGTATAAATATACAGTTGTTTGGTCAGTGGCTTGCCATAGGGTGCCTTCTAAACCGGTGTCCTACTGTCCTCTATCCTAAAGGGTCCTGCACGTCTATAAAAGTAACATGAAAAATAAAAGGAAATATGCTACGAAGCACAGTAAACAATACATAGTAACATTGCAAGCATGAACTATATATATATGCAGTAAAATGAGGTAAAAGAGAACGGTAAGTAAAGAAAGGGCAATAAAGTGTGCAGTAAAAAAAATAAAATGCTGTAAATATAAAACTAACCTGTATACCTGACGGGTCTGCTACTCTTGTAAATTAGTCGGTGTCGTTGATGAAAGCAAACGAGTTAATGGAAAATTTAACAGGTGACAAGCATGCATTTATGCAAATAGGAATGAACAAAAAAAAAAAAAAAATCATCACCTGAAAATATTGAGGGAAGCCACAAATGACCCATGGTAACTCGAAGAAAACCATTAGAAATACGAAGAAAACCCAAAGGAAATCACTGAGTGATCTACAAAAACTTGAATAAAACCGTATGAAATGTACGAAAAATCTGAGAAAAGAAAGAAAACCGTAAGCATTCGGGTCGGGATAGACTCAAATTCTAGTTATTTATGAGGGACTTAAAAAACAACCATTGGTCATCCGTATTTATAGAGCCCGACATTCAACTCGAAATTTCCAGCAATACAATCTTAGGAGGGCAATCCTTAGCCTAGTACAGGTAATTGACAAGTGGACAATCAGATTATATTACTTAAAGTTTATATTTTGGCATGCATATAGGCTTCACACATATAAGCAAAATTTATATCTATTTTAGTAATCAAAGTATTTTGTAAATAACGTATATGTTCTTATCGTTGTACTTCTAAAAATTTGTTTGTCCCCAAGTCGATCACACTGTCGGGCTAGGATCGCTAGCAGCCTAAGAAGGCAAGAGTCCTCGCTAGTTTAGTGTCAGTGAATAATATTGTCATCCAACATTTTCACTGGGTCCCTAGGACGGGTCCCGATGTCGTAGGATGCGATATTATTCCGCTCTACTACCAGATGCCTTTGTCATCATGACCATAAATCTCAAAAAAGACCGTCCAACTTACGACCTTGCTTGATGGTTCATACATAATCACAACTATATATGCACGCTTATGTTTCAGACATAAGCACGTAAAACCAAACCAAGAAGCAAGGAAAAAGAACCGAAAAAAGATAAATAAGAAAAAAAGAAGAAGACTAACCCACCTTCAATGCTAATATAAGGAGGCCAAAGCGGTAGGAGAGTCAGCCTCAAATATTCACTTAGTAAAACACCTCAAATGAATAGCAAAATGAGCACACTCATCAATATCTAGCTCTCTTTTTCAAACTACCGGTGTAACAATCCAAAAAAGGTGTATCGAAAGGCTTCAATTGCTAGCACAAAACACTCCGAAAGGCACGTTTCAAAAGATTCCAAGCTGCTCCCAATTCAATCCAAACCCGCTCAAAAGTCGTACTTCGAAAGGGGCCCAAATTGCAACTAAACTCTCCCAACAAAGATCAAAAGGGCCTTGCACTGCAGTCAATTTAGCCCAAAGAACTGGGCATTGAAACTCCTTCCAAACATCAAGCAAATCGACTCTCGAAGAAGATACTCAATTTCCCAAAACCACAAGAATTAAAGCATTTAAACCCACCCTAAGGTCGGCAAATTAGGGGTAAAGATAGCTAAGAGGACCACCAAACTCAGGATAAAAGAACCCAACTGACTGATTTCGGGTAGGGGCAGCAAGGCAACAACCCATGCCAACACAGGAAACCCAAACTGCAGATTTCAAATAGGAGCAGCAAAAACACCACCAAAACCGATGCAGCACATAGCTGATCTCGGGTCAGGGAAACAAGGCAACAACCTACGCCAACACAGGGAACCCAAATAGTTGATCTCGGGTAGGGACAGCAAGGCAAGTACCCACACCAACACAGAGAACCAAAACTGCAGATTTCAGGTAGAAGCAGCAAAAGCACCACAAAAAACAACACAGGGAGGCCACAATAAAGGCTTCGAGTTAGCAGGGAAAACAATCCAAACTAACACAAGGAATCTCCAGCAAGGCTCTCAAATAGAGTTAGCAGGGAAAACAATCCAAACTAACACAGGGAAGCTCTCGCAAGACTCTCGAATAGAGCTAGCAATAGAGAAGAAATACAATAAAACTCCAAAAGCTCCAAAGCAAAAAGTAACCATTTGCATATGTTTTAAATAGTAAGCCCCAAAACAAAAAAGTGATCAATTTCATAAGTATGCCAAAACTTTTTCATAAAATTGGAGCTAGGGAGTATCTCACAGCCAAACGAGTCCAAAGACATTTCACACATGCAACCCAAGGGCCATCAAACAGGCCGAGGTAATGTAGCATGCGGATAAAGATAGCAGAGAACGAACCGACAAAGAAAACATTAAGTATATAGGGCTGAAACAACATTTGGACTTCACATAAAATAAAGGTGATGGCATAAACGTACAGGTGAACTAAGAACAAATGAAAAAGATCTTCACATGCATAACACTTGAAATATTGCCATTGACAAGTCTAACACCCTCAGCTAAGAAAAAAAATGAGGTAATTAATTCTAGCTCAACGAACTTGCTAAAGGCCTAATCATTCATAGCAATTGATAATAATTCCAAAAGGAAAATCTGGGCAAGGTAATCAAGCATATATTTTTTTTTGAAGCAAAATCTTGCTCAATATTTTTTTATTCCCTTGGGCTTATTCAGCCTCTGTCAAGGAAAAAAGAAGAGCAGAAATGAAAGCAGTTACCTTGCTGGAGTCCTTTTGAAAAAAAAAGAAAGCCACAGAACTCCCAAACACCGAGCCCACAAGCGCCAAGCCTAACGTAGCGGAAATTGTCGTAGAATCTTCTCCAGACTCAAAATTTTGGTCACCCCTTCATGACCCCCCTCCCCCCTCATGGGGTTTTATAACCGAAGAAGAAGACTGAGAGGGAGAGGGAGAGGGAGAGGGAGCGTAGTCGTGTCATCGATGGATGACGGGGAAACGCGGAGCCTAGCTAATTAAGGGAAACGAGTGCAGAAGGCTCGAGTAACCGCAAACATGCCACAAAGGGGAGCTACGAAGTGAATCGGCATACGGTCGCATGGGTCAAAGGGGATGAACGCTTCTAACGTAGAGGGAGAAGAAACTTCGTGCAGAGTGAATCAAGGAGTCACCTCAACGAGGCGTGGAGGGAATGCTAGGACAGACGACCAAATTGCTGGGCTTAAGCTGTGGCGTGCGTGTGTTTTGGCTAAACAAGGCTAGCGGTTTTATATTGTATCCATTATATATAATATATATACATGTACATATATATATATATATATATATTCTCCAACAAAACAAACT
>JXCR01146156.1:46453-57884 GCA_002079205.1 Phalaenopsis hybrid cultivar
AAATATAGAAGGGTTGAGTGACATCTTTTTCTTATGATATAAAAGATTTGGGTAGGTTGCTCCCCTTACCCGTGAACGTGTTTTGGTTGTTTCCCTTGCTGCCCCGGCGGTGAGCATTTATTTAGTTCTGTGGGAAGATTTTTACGCTTATTTGATATGGTGAGGTTATGGATTAATTTGAAAGTTGGAAGATTTTGATATCAACTTTGGGATCTGGGGAAGATTTGCAAGCTTTATTCGGGAGAGCATTTGGTTGATTTGATTAATCCTACGTTTTTGGGGTTTGGAAGATCAGCGCAAAGGGATATTTTATGTTTGTTAGGAAAGACATCGGGCCCTACTTTTCCAGGTCTTTTCGATAGGAGTTTTTGAGAACTGATCCAATCTCCTTTTCGGTGTTTCAGATGAATCAGTGTCTCATCTCTCTCACCCCATTTTTGTTCTTTTTTTTCCTTGCTTCTTGGTTCGGGTTTTTCGATGCTTATGCCCGATGCATAAGTGTCCAGTATAGCCTTTTGCTATACGTGAAACCGTTCGCTCTTTTTGATGCTTATGTCCGACGCATAAGTGTCCACGTATAGCCTTTTGCTATACGTGAAACCATCAAGCGGTTTTCGATGCTTATGTCCGATGCATAAGTGTCCACGTATAGTCTTTTGCTATACGTGAAACCATCAAGCAAGATCGCAAGTAGTCGTTTTGGGGCATACGGTGGTGATGATAAAGACACACCGAAGATAGAGCAGAAAGATACCCTATCCTATAACATCAAGATCCGACATTTGATTAACAATAGGAAATGGTATCCTTCGCCGACATAAGTCTAGCGGGAGTTGGCTTGAACCTCCTCAGATGATGGGTAATCCCACGCCCGACAGTGTAATCGACTCGTGGACAACAAAAATTTCTAAAAAAAAAGAGATAAGTTTTGATAAACTATTTTCAAACGAAAACACACTTTTCTACAAAACAAAATTGATAACTCTTCTTTGCATGTTTAAAGTTTGTGCGTATGTCAAAAATATAAATTTTAAAATACGTTTTAAAGTTGGTTGTCCACTTGACGAATACCTGTTTAGGCTGGGGTAGCCCTCTAAGTGAGGTTCAAGACACCCTTCTAGACGAGTGCTCTATTTAGGCTGGGAAATAGCCCCCTAAGTGAGGTTCAAGACACACTTCTAGACGAGTGACGGGTTCTATACATTCGGGTGACTAAGTAGCCTTCGTGGACCCTCGAGAATAAATATACAGCTGAGCTTAGTCCCATACGAGTGCTTGCGGTCCCCCCTCATCCGAATCTTCTTCTTGTTTTATCGAAGTTTTGGGACAGGACACTCGTGTTATTTTTCCTTTTTTTCGGGATTTCCCCAGGAGTTTTGAGGATTTTCTTTTACTTGAGTTTTTTTCGTCGAGTTTCTCGAGTTTTTTCGCTTTTCCTCGGATTTCCTGGATGACGTTTTCTTCCGGACTTTGCTTTTTTGAGATGCATTTAGGCTTGCTATACTTAAGGAACATAGATCTCACGGGCGTACATGTTTGCTTTACATTTTTCAGTACTTTATTTTCCTGTTTTCTACCTGCTACTGCTCTTCTTGTACAGCGTGATTATGTCATTTCTGCTTCTACCTGCTACTGTACTGAATAGCATGTCATATTACTTCTGTTTCTACTTGCTATTGTTCTCCCTACATAGCATGTTACACTTGTCCTGTTTCTACCTGCTACTGTTCTTCATGTATAGCATATTGTACTGCTCCTGTTTTTGCCTACTACTGTTCTACATGCACCCTACTGTTTGTCATGTATTGCATATTTTATATTATATAGCTTCAAGCATGTTTTTTTTTTTACATAGGATGTTTAGAGAACTACAACCATAGGGCCGTTTGATTTAACACTATAACCGGACACCCTAGAAAACTTAAACTCGTCACATCGGACTACAACCATAGGGTCGTTTGATTTGATACTATAACCGGACACTCTAGAAAACTTAAACTCGTCACGTCGAGGAGGCATTTGATTTAACACTATAACTGGACACCCTAGAAAACTTAAACTCGTCATGTCGGGGAGCTTGGAGCCAGCGCAGTGGGCAGCTCGGCCATCTTCAACAACATAACATGTCTTCCCCTGCAAAACTATTCATTTTCCTAGAAATTAAACAACAATCCATAGGATTTCGAGGTTGTCTGCCTAGCGCAACATAAATCCTCCACCTTTTTCTTTAGGCATTCGTATAGCTCTGCCGTACGATTTAAGTCCTAACTCGTTCTAGGTTCCGAGGTTGTCGTCCGGTACGACGTAAAACCTCATATCTTCTATGCGATTTGTGTGACCATATCACGCAAATATAAACCCTAATTAAATAAAATTGGCAGGATGAAACATTTTAATAATTTCTTCTCAAAATTGGAACCAAATCATAAGATAGACTTGGAAGTCACTGAGGTTCTCCTCAGGATCTGTGGCTTCCCCTAGTTTCTCTTCATTTGGATTCCTCAATATTGTTCCAGGTTCGAGCATTTCTCCTTTCACACCTCTTCGTCCGATTTTGTTAAAAAGTCCTATCCTTTTGACTTCTTCGAAGATGATATTCTCTGATTTTTATCGAGAGTTTTCTTAGGTGACTTCGGTCATTTAAGATGTGATTAACTATAGGGGCTTGCCCTTATAGGAAGCTTTTCCGAACCCAGCCTAAAATAAACCCTATTTAATTCTTTGTATTAAATAGGGGAACTTGTCGGCAAATAAAACGGTTTCGCAGACTAAACGGATGTCATATATTTCTTAATTTATTTGATCGAGCCTCATCCTCAAGTCTTGTGTTTATCACTCGGGATAGATACAGGATTTGAGGTAGAACGCTCTTTCATTTAAACTACGAAAAATATGGGGTCAGTTTGATTTCATATTTTTTTAAAATTATATATATATATATACGTAAATTAAAACGTCCTTCCGAAGCAGGCGACGAGATATCGATTCCGGCGACCGACAGCTTCTTACGGGCGACCCCCCAAACTTTTTTTGCTGTCGACAGCGATCAATCAGTTCATCCTTCTGCTGGATGACCTGTTGGAACGCTTCAGCGGCATTTTCCTCAACCGGTGGTCATTCTTCCCGTAAAGATGACAATGCTCTGATCTCAATAACGTAAACCTCTGCAAAATCCTCTTCTATACAGCTTGTCAAATCCTCTTCATCATCAAATTCATTTCTTCTTTCTTCAGAGAATTGTTTAATATCTGCCATAAATTTATCCAATTGCAAGGTCAATTGAGGGTGACGGGTGGATGACCTCTTCTAAAAAAGGCTCTAAAGTAGGAAAGAATTCTTCAGGCTTGGAACCAGCCTTAATTTCCTCAGCTTTGGTGCTCTCTGTAGGTATCGGTTTAGTAGCTTTAGGTCTCCACACCATCTTCTTTGACAATGATACTCTAGGGTCGGGTGGCCCATTATCGGTATCAACACTACGGTGAGTGGTGTGTTCCCTAACACGCGGACCGGATACGCCCGTGGGCAACTTATTTCCTTCTCTTGGCTCCTTTGCCGAAGAAAGGACCTCCTCCCTTGTAACTCGGAGAGCTATCCTCGGTCCAAGACAGGACTTGATTGGTACTCGTCCTATGGGCCTTGGGGAAGTAGAGGCAGTGACGAAAGTGGGCGGACGGACTCCCAGACATTGCTTGGCGGGAATTCTAGATAGTGGTGGAACACTAGTGGTAGGAACGACTACAATGCGATGATGATATAGTTGAAGCTTATAGGAGGTTCGTTGGGGAGAACCTTCCATCTTCCTTGTAACCATCTTGTCAGTTCGTGTATCAGATTCACCCTTTCTTAAAATATGAGTTTTTATCTGGTGTGACACGACACACAACATCCTCTTCAATATTTCAACTACTGAACAATTTTTTTTTTATTGCTAGTCGCTCGAACACGACTTATACTCGGGCTAGCAGTGTATCACTCACTTTCCTCCTTTGACGCTCATAGTGGAAGGGCTGGGGTGGTGTAGCGGCAATCCTGGAGACATCTTCTTTGTCGAGGGAGGCGGACAAAGGATGAACCCTACTCCCTCCAACAGGGGTGAGGTCTCGGGTAGTCCAACTTCCTCCTCCGCAATAAGAGTATCGGCGGGAACAGAGAACTCAACAACTCTTGCTCTCCTAACCTTGGCTAACCTTCTGTTTCTGTTTCTACTCTTATGTTCGAGTCAAAAGCACGAACTTCGAACTGGACCCAATCTCAACGACAGAGGGGATGGGGGAAAAATTCAAGCTCTCCTTGGTAATAAGCTCACCAACAACTTGCACACTGTTCCCTTTTGCTACAACGACAACAACAGTGGGTGCAGAGACCGTCAGACCAACAAGGGCAACAACAGTAGTCCTGGGCGTGACCTAACGGTCCTAGCGGCAGACTTCACGGCAATGTTATAACTCCTCTCAAATAACACCCTCTTTAGTAGGGAGAACTCTTCATCAAAGCTCAAGTTAAACTCGACAACAGACTCAACAGTTTTGTCCGCTTTAAGCTTTAGCACGGCGACGGTACCGCTACCGAACTTGACTTTGGCATTTTCAAACTCTTGCCCAAATTTAATAACCGCGACATCGGGCTGCTCATTTTTCTCAACGGTGACATCCATTCCAGTGGCGAAAGAGAAGATCAACTTGAGTGTAAACATTTTCTCTGTAGGTAGGAAAAAGTTCAGCACATTAACATCATTCCATGCTTCACTCTAATAATTGCAAGATGAATATCGAAGCTTAACGAGCATATTCGACAAACTAGTTGTTTTTTTTTAAAACTTATCCAAATGATTATTATTATTATTATTTATTATTATTTCTTCGAATTTTATTTTGTTTCATTTTAAGAGGAAAAGAATTTGAAAATGATAGATTTCAAATCGTTTTAAAGAGTAAAATGCAACGAATATGAAGCTTAGGACCCACTCCTAAAACTGGATAGAGGTGATCCTACACCAAACTCACTTTGGTCAACACCGCTCGTTGCTCCTAATCCACTACACGTATTGGGGGTCCAACCCACTTTAGACCCATTCTTCAGGTCTGGAGATTTCATAACCTCTTTATTTAAGGGTGATTAAACAGATGGCTCCAGAATAAAAAAAAGTTGGCTATACTCGCTCAAGGAAGAAATGAACGAGGTACGCCAATGGAACAATGATAATCTGACTCACTAATACGTCAAAATAATATGTTGTTTTAAGTATATATTCTATGCTTATTTTTGGTAATATTGCAGTTTAAAAAAGGTTATTTTCGTGTTTTTGTTGCAGGTATATAAATTTTAGACATTTGGAGCATGATGCGCTGAAGTGGCGCCAGATGCGCCAAAACCCAGAACAACGCGGTCTTCAACAATCTGGTGCATGATGCGCCAGATTATCTGGCACCAGATGCGTCAGGGACGACTTTCTGCGGATTAAGGCAGTTCGAGACGAATTTTGCGTGAATTTTCATGGGGACACTTGTTCTAAACACCCTTAGAGTAATTCAATGCATCTAGACATTTTGGAAGATTCTTTTATAAAAGGATGTCTCTTGGAACAATGGACTTGTCTTTTGAATTCAAAAGAATTGACTTTTGGACAGAATTTTAGAGTGAATTTTGAATTCTTTTTGGAGAGAGACAACCTTTAATAAAAGAGAGGAAAGTCTAGGGCTTGAAAAGAGAGGAGTTTTGGGCGTGAGGTGTGGCGTGAAAAAGGAGAGTTAAAGAGAGAAAGTCAAGGGCTTGGAGATTTTTTTAAGGGTTGTAAGAGGAGAGAGAATGTTTATGAGATAAGTTATCTTCATTACACTTCTAAGAGAGAATTGAGAGTGCTTGTAAAAAGAGAAAAACTTGGAGAGAACTTCTAGGAGTTTGCTTGGAAAAAATTATGAGATAAGTTGTCTTTTATTTCTTTTGTTTTGTAAACTTGTTTTTATATATGAAATCCGTGTTTTGTCGTATTTCTCATAAATTCTGAACAGTCTTCTTTATCCTTCTCTCTACTTTGAGATATGGTTTTGTGAAGAATTGATATTGTTTTATATGGTTTTAAATGTCAAAAGTTTGTGATGATTTGAATTCCGATATTCATTTATTTTTTGATTTGGCCAATTGAAATGTTAAAATGTGTTGAGAAACTTATGTTCCGAAAGGGCTATGATTTCTGCAATAAGGGGAGAATCACATTTGATTTCATGGGAGGGTATTTCATCCATGGAATTTGGTGCAAATAAATGGTGAAATATATTTTGTTGGATGCAGAATTGGAAATTTTAAGGTGATAGATTAAAATCCTCAGTTTGGTCCAGCTGATTGAAAATTGATGCGAGATGTTAGCCCTCAGGGGAGGGAGTAGTGAGAGTTCTGAAGTGACAACCAATATCCTCATAGCCTAACTACAGAATTAAGGACCAAACTCTGGATTAGTCAATGTTCTTTATGCACTCGGAAGAGGATAAATAATATGATTGCTCATATTTGACACAATTTTTATGTATAATTTCAAATAATTTAAATTTTTTCACAATTCATATACTCATTGTAAAGGGGAATGATTCTTTCTTAAATATGAACTTTCCGTCACATCTTAGTTTTAATTTTCATAAATTTACTTTTGAAAGTTTAGCATTTAGTTTAGTTAACTTTGTCTTTCAACAACATCTTAATCAGCATTCACTTATTACTTAATATTCAAATTTTGCACTTTATTTTTTATTTTTTTAAAATTGTATATTACATTATAATCTTAAGAATTTATTTACAGACATTTTCCAACTTCACTGTGGGATCGATATCTAAGACTCAATTAAGGTGTTTTATTACTTGAGTAATACATATACTTGCGTTATTTTTAAAAGGGATTTAGCAGGTTAAATATTTTTTAAAGATAAAACTGAAGTTATTTGTTGGGATTAATTTGCATATTTGTTATTGTATTTGCAGTGAGTATTTTGTAAAATTAAAAAAATTTGCAAAATTAACACTCTAAATCCATCCACATCAAGTTTTTGACGTCATTGCCTGGGAAGTAAAGTTATTTTATAATTTATAGTATTTTTATTTAAAAAAAAAAAGAGTTTGTAGTTTTGTTTGAATATTTTCTTATTTAAGTGTGTTTGTTTATTTTTAAATTACTTGTTGTATTTGTTTATGCTTAGTGTACGATCTGAAAATTTAGTACCTTACGATTCTGAGTTAGAAAAAACAATTAGAAAAATTTGAAAACGACAAAAAGAGATAGACCATATTAGCAAAATGACCTGCAATTTGAGTGTTATTGTAAGTGAAAATGAACATCATCGAGACCTTTAAGAGATTATGCTAATCCTACAGCAGATGAAATTCATTTATGTATACAAAACTCTGATGTAGCTGCCAATTCATTTGAGGTTAAACATGTTATTATCCAAATGGTTCAAAACAATCAGTTTGGGGGAACAACTGAATATCCTAATTTACACATTACTAGTTTTCTAGAATTTTGTGTTACATTTAAATATGATGGAGTGTCAAATGATGCCGTTAGACTTAGAATTTTTCCTTTTTCACTAAGGGATAAAACTAAGATGTGGTTAAATTCGTTAGCACCTGGATCTATCAGAACTTCGGGAGGTTTATCACAAAAAATTTTATCTAAATATTTCTCACATTCAAAAACTACTTAGCTTAGAAATAATATTACATTTTTCTGGCAGTTTGAAGGGGAATCAATTGATGAAGCCTGGGAAAGATTTAAAGATCTCTTTAGAAAGTGTCAACACCATATGTTGTCAGATTGGTTAATAATTCAAATTTTTTATAATGGATTGTTTGGATCTCTTAGATCGATAATTGACGCTCCTGCTGGTGGATCATTAATGTCAAAACCATTCGATGAATCATATTTTTTAATTCAAGAGATGACCACTAATAATTTTCACTGACCCTCTAAAAGGGTAAATCCAAAAAGAGTAGCTAATATTCATGATTCTGATACAATATATACGTTAGCTGCACCAAATAACTGCTATATCAAAGGAGATAGATCAATATGGAATGAATTATTCTCAGACATCACCTGTGCTTGGGGAAAGTTCATTCGGGATAATTAATAAAATCTTAATCTTCTTATGAGACCTTAAATGCAATAAATAATCGTTCTAATAATCCTTATGCCAATTATTATAATCCCGGTTGGAAGAATCATCTAAATTTTAGTTGGAGTAACAATAATTTTAATGCTGTAAATCTGCAATGGGGAAATAACACTGCAAACTTATTGGGAAACTCCAACAATCAAGGAAATCCAACTTATATACTTTATTACTCTCCAGGATTTAATAATTTGCACAATAAAGAGAAAAAGTTGTCAATGGAAGAATTGATATTGTAAATGAGAAGTCAATTACAAAGTTAAGGAGCTATAATTAGAAAAATGAAAAATTAATTGTGATGTATTGCTACCGCACTTAGCAATAGACCTTCAGGAAAGTTGTCTAGTAATGTTGAAGTAAATTCTAAAGATCATAACAAAGAGAAAAATAGAACTAATTTTCAAAATTTTTAGAAATATTGAGAAAATTAACCATAAACATTCTATTTATTGAAGCTTTGGAATAAATGTCAAGCTATGTGAAGTTCATGAAAGATATACTTAATAAGTAAAAGAAGCTTGTAGATAATGAGACTGTTTCACTCAGTGAAAAGTGTAACGTTATAATTCAGAAAAAAACTTCCTGAAAAGCTTAAAGATCCTAAAAGTTTTACAATTCCTTGTGCTATTTGCGAAAGATTTTTTGGAAAAGCTTTATGTTATTTAAGAGCCAGAATTAATCTTATGCCGTTATTAATTTTTAGAAGGTTAGACTTAGGAGAGATATTTAACCTACAACTGTAACTCTTCAGTTAGTTGATCGTTCGATTACCTATCCTAAAGGAGTTATAGAAGATATTTTGATAAAAATTGATAAATTTATCTTTCCTGTGGATTTTATTGTATTAGATATGGATGAATATAAATAAATTCCTATTATTTTAGGAAGATCATTCCTTGCCACTGGAAGAACTTTGATAGATGTGCAGAAAAAAGAATTAACTATGAGAGTTGGTGATCAAGATATTACATTTAATATTGCAAAATCAATGAGGTACCCTGCAAAAGAGCAAGATATTGAATGCTTCAGAATTGATATTAATGAATATCTAAGCCATGAATATTTCAAAAAGACATTTGAAAGAGGATTTGAAAAAGAATATGAGGAATATTAAGATGAGGATAAAATTCAAGATAAATCTACGGAAGTGAGTTAAGAAGATTTGGATTATGTTCAAGAAAAATTTGAAATGTTAGATTCTAGAGAAAATAATAAGAATTTGATTTCATCTATTGAGAAACCTCATGAACTACAACTGAAAACATTTCCTACATATTTGAAGTATGTATTCTTAGGAGATTTATCTACATTACCTGTTATAGTATGCTCAGAATTAACTGATAAACAAGAACAACAGTTGGAAACTTTGAAAAGATATATAAAAGCTTTTGAATGGACATTAGCTGATATTAATGTAATCAGTCCCTTCAATTTGTTTGCATATAATTTTATTGGAAGATCGGCATGAACCAAGAGTTGATTCTCAAAGGAGATTAAATTTTATGGTGAAAGAAGTTGTTAAGAAAAAAATTTTAAAATGGTTAAATGCTGAAATAATATATCATATTTCAGATAGTGCTTGGGTAAGTCCAATTCACTGTGTTTCAAAGAAAGGATGTATGATTATAGTGACAAATAAGAATAATGAATTAATACCAACAAGACAAGTCACTGGATGAAGAATCTGCATACACTATATAAAATTAAATTCTATCACCAGAAATGATCATTTTCCTTTACCCTTTTTAGACCAAATGTTGGATAGGCTGGCTGGTCACATGCATTTTTATTTTCTAGATGGATATATCGCTTATCATCAAATACCTATAGCTCTAGAGGATCAGAAGAAAACAATATTTACTAATCCTTATGAAACTTTTGCTTTTTAGCGAATACCTTTTGGATTATGTAATGCACTTGCAACATTTCAAGGATGTGTGATGTCAATTTTCAGTGATTTAATTGAAAAATAGATTAAGTTTTTATGGACGATTTTTCTGTGTTTGAAACTTTATTTGAAATATGTCTAAATCATTTAAAGAAAGTTCTCAAATGAATGTCAATTTATGGTTGCAGGAGGAATTGTGCTTGAGCATAAATTTTCAGAAAATGACAGAAGTAGATCGTGCAAAAATTCAGGTTATATCAAACTTACTTTTACCTACTAATGTAAGAGGAGTTAGGAGCTTCTTAGGACATGCTGGATTTAACAGGTGATATATTAAAGATTTACTAAACCTTTATGTCAACTTCTGGAAAAAGATATAAAATTTGATTTCAACCAAGATTGCTTTAAAGCCTTTGAAACTTTAAAAGAAAAATTGATGACTGTTCTTATAAGTTTCATATGATTGAGAAACCTTTTGAATTAATGTGTGATGCTAGTAATTATGCAATTAAAGCTGTATTAGGACAGAGATATGATAAGATTCTGAGAGTTATATAGTATGTTAGTAAGACCCTTAATGTTGCTCAAATTAACTACACCACCGCCGAAAGAGAGCTATTAGCTATTGTGTATACTTTTGATAAGTTTAGGTTATATCTGATTGAAGCTAAAGGTGTTGTGCATACTGACCATTCGACTATTAATTATTTCATTTTAAAAGAATGATGCGAAATCAAAATTAATTAGATGGTACTTCTGATGCAAGAGTTTGATTTTGCAATAATCGATAGAAAAGAGATTGATAATCAAATTGATGATTATCTATATAGGTTAGAACTGGAAGAAATACTTAACATAGAAAAAAAATAATGAAATTTTTCTTGATGAACAATTTTATGCTGTAAAAGAATAATAAATACTTTGGTATGCTGATAGTGTAAATTATAGTGTTAGTAGTATTCTATCATATGGATTAACAAAACAACAAGAAAAGAAATTCATTCATGATTCAAAGACTTATTTTTGGACGACCTCTATTTATATAAATAATGCAAAGTTTTAGTAATGAGACGATGTGTGCGTTACATAAAAATTCAGAAATTATTCAGAAATATCATGATTCTGACTTTGAATGACATTTTGAGAATGATAGAACTGTTCATAAAATTTTGCAATTTGGATTTTATTTGCTTACTCTATTTAGAGATGTTAATATATATATATACATATATAAACATGTGATCGATGTCAGATAGTAGATAATATTTCAAGGAGAGATGAAATACCTCTAAATTTTATTTTGAAAATTTAATTTTTGATGCATTGGAATTTGATTTTATGAGACTATTTATACATTTATTATGAAATATATATATATATATAT
>JXCR01146159.1:10202-49914 GCA_002079205.1 Phalaenopsis hybrid cultivar
TTTTTTTTTTTTTTTTTTTTTTGTAATAGTCACCAGTGCTTGTTGAAGAGTAGCTTTTTCTTCATCAGCTTTATTGCTACATCTTTAAACAGCTGTAGCAGCTCAAAATATAACGTTAAACCTAATAAAATTAAGATCTTCGTGTGCACGCCACAGACCAAAACTTAAAATAAACACAAATATATTACAACTAGCATAATAATATTAAAATGCTCATATTAAATCAAAGTAGCATACATCAAGTTTTTTCCTGGAATTAATGAAAAAAATAAAGAGTTATTTACGTTAAATAGATATCCCTCCTCAAAAAAAATTTAAACTGCAATGCATAAAAGGGGAAAGTTTACATATGTACCACATAATTTTTATGTATTTACAAATCTAATACCCAAAGTATGATATTTACAAATAGTGTCAAGTAAATGTGAATAAAAATGCAAAAAAAAAAAAAACCGTTATTTACAATTTCTCACTGATTTTCAAGGATATATCTCTCTTAGAAATTTGTCCCCCTATTATGGGTGAAGCACACAATTTGCATGTCTCGAAGCATAAAGCCTGACCTCATTCTCAATGGGGAAAGTTGGTAGAAATATGTATGGTCTCAACGAGTAACATTGTCGCTAGAATAGAATTTGGGATTGCATATAACTTTATGAAATATTTGATTAGTTGTTGTTGCATGCTTGAGAATTTATGGTGATAGAGATAAATTAACTTCATAGCATTGTTCATCATATATATATATATATATATATATATATAAGAGGGCTGATAGAGGGGACGTCATGAGTTTTCACAGGGACCAAGTGTTGCTAAGCATGGGCGGTTCACACAAGTATACGTGACATATCAGTAGTATAGAAAATTTGTTAGAAGTGGAGCCCGGTTCGACCCCCTTCTTCTGCTCCTGCGATTGTGAATCGCGAATTCACGATCTCCCGCCAACCGTCGCTCCCGCTATAGATCTCCTGCTCCGGCCTCCTCCATTTCGCGAATCGTCGTGGCTTTTCACTCTCCCGCACACGTGAACTAGTCCTGCCCTTTCTCGTTTCGTGAATGTCGCACCTCCGGTTCACGATTAAAGAGAGGCGCACGGCTCTCCTTTAGATGTGAAGTCACAGTGAAGGCAACGAGTTCTTGCTAGTGGTGTTCGGGTTGAAGAGGAAGAAGGCATCGCAAGGGCATCGCTCTCCAAGGGCTTCTTATTCGACCAGCAAAAGAAGGTGGCTCTCTAAGCTTCTTCACGTTTCTTGTGGTAAGTTTGGCTTACGTGTGAAGAAAGAAAAAGGACAACAGACTTGCTTTCTTTGGAATTTCCTTCTCTTTTTTGGTGTGTTTTACGTTGGAGAAAGGAGATAGGACCGGTGTTTGACAGAGATTTCTCTTGTAATTGTTGAAGAGATCGACCAGTGTAAATTCCTCAATTAGTAAAATCTTCTCCAACTCCATGGATGCAGATAATTTGCCGAACCACATAAATTTGTGTGTTTTTTTTTGTGTGAATTTTTCTCATGTTATTTTTCACTTCGTCGTCGATCGTTTTAAATTTCACAACAACACAGCAAAATTGAATTATGTGTATTGATTTCACAGGGAACGAGATGAACTCAATTTGGAAAAGTTCTGCCATACAGTTTTCAGTCCAAGCCTAAAATGTTGATGATTCAAAATTTAATTGAACAAATCCTAATTTTAAAAGTGAACAAAACCTAAGGTTTAAACCAACGAAAATCGAGAGACGTTGATTCAAGAAATGTCAAATTTTCCTTTGAAGTGGTTATGTAGGGATTCAATCTAGCAAATTATTCAAAAGTGTCAAATAGGAGAAAAATATTTCTTATCTCCTTTCGATAGTCTAAGAAAGATTGATGATTCATTTGTTTAGTTCCCTAAATCAAATGAAAAATCCCAAATGATCTCACTCCCTAATCAGTTTGCACAAATTCAAAAGAGATATTCCCATTCCAATGCCCTCGAGTGGTTAACTTAATTGTTCCTTAAAGATTTCATCTCAAATTCTACGATCACGATTGGTTTTCACAATATAAATTAATATCGAAATTTGGCGTTCCTAAACTTAAGTTTTGCACTATTTTGTCTTTGATTCAATAAATTTATAATTAAATGGAACATCTTGATGAGACACATCAAATGACTCTAAAAATAGTTCTAAATCCGGTTGCATATAGCCAAAATCAAATGCCCTAAATAGAGAAGCTTTATGAGCATAAGATCAATCATTTTGAAGTCGTTAAGATACTTAAATAATGAATAAATAATTTATAATTAAATAAATAGTGCAACATAGTTCAATAGAGTATTTTGACATTTTGAGAAAAAAAAAAATAATTTATAATTCTTTTATTATTTTGGCTAAAATGTTATTGTCCAACCACAATGTCATGACTATTGCCACTCAACTTTTCGAGAAAATATTCCGTCAGGACGGCCAATCACCAGCGGCCACATCGTCATACACGTCATCGGCAACCGACGTGATTGCGGCGGTTGGCCGTCGGACGGAATATTTTTTTCCAACATCTCTCACTCAATCACCGTCTCACATTCCATTACTTTTCATAGCAGCGAAAAGAGATCAAGTTGTTGTCGTAACATCAATTTTGCATTACAAAATTCTCCAATTAAGTGGAAAAGCTCAAATTTTTTTTACCATAAATGTTTATTTACGCATTCTCATGCAAGGTGAGGAGAGAAAATTTTAAAAACATCACAACCCAAAACGAATATTAATGTAAAAAGAATAAATTTTAAATAATATTTTTTTTTATTTTGCTATACATGTATGTATAATAAATAAAATACTAAAAATATATTTAATTATTCAATGATATATCATTGTTAAAGTATATTTTACATTTGATAGCATATTATTTAATAATTGAATTTAATATGACCTCTATATTTTATGATTCATTCTTTGTCTTTTGGATATGTAAATCTTCCAATCATGATATTTTAGTTGTAGAATTCCTTTTCCTACTTGGCTAACATGGCTAGTTCCTCCAAAGATGTTTGGTAACACACTTTTGACAACATTTAGCCATGGATTTCACAAAAATCATCCAATTATCTCATGTTCCGTATGCGTCTCCCCCGTTCTATCTTCCATGCGACGCAAATTCAGATTTATCACACGAATTTACATTACCGTTGCTCGCGTGCCCTATCTCCGTCACGAGCTTACCCCTTATTTTACGAGTAACCATATTTCAAACCTTTATTTTCTCGTGCTCGTCTTTGAATTGAGTCAATTGAGCTTCATATACTCCTTATCTAATTTTTTCATTTTCACATATATAATATAATCTTAACTGAATGAGACTTAAATATTTTTTTTAATTTAATTATCGATTATTTTACTCAAATTCAATATAATAACTTATTTCCAACATAATTTTAAGGACATGCTACTAATCAAAATATGTTACATATTGGTCGGCGATATTAAGTATTTTCTTATTTCTTTGAAATGGCAAATCATGATTTTTTATTCTTATTTTTATATTTTTTTAATAAAATAAATAATTAGTATTTTTGACAAGTTAAATGAAATTTCTTAAAAAAATGTGATGCGGGTGAAGAAAGAAGAAGAAGGCTTCCAAAGGGCTGTGAATTTAACTAGAAGATTATTAGTCTTTCGAAAATTGATTTAAATTTTGGCTCGGATTGAGACTAGAACGAAACAAATGAGTCCGGCTATGAGCCAACATTTTAGATCGAGCCTTAGATGAACAGACTCGAACTAGCTCGAGATCAGCTCGAAGCATTATATATATATATATCTTTTTTTTTTTCTAAAGGAATGACCCAAGGATTTTATACAAGCATCCAGTCACTGCTAATGTGTTCGAGTGTCACCTTCTTAAGGCCATTCCACCCCGTCTATGCATGAAAATGCCTATTTAACTTTTTCAAAAATAAAATAATGTTATTTTTTTATCTGATATGAAAGATTTGAGTAGTATAAATGTTAAAAGCAATGCCGATGTTAGATGTATAAATACATAAGAATTGGGTGATATACATGGTCATGCCCCTAATTTAATATGAAAACTCGACATGTATAATTGGTCATAAGCATTTGTACATATTCCAAACTGCTTGTTTCTTTGACAACCTGGATTCATCCATGGGTCTGATTAACGGGTCATGATCGTGTGGCAGGTTATTTAGGTACAAATATTTATTTCTCTAATTCTCTCATATCTTCGTTACGAAAAAAATTAAATAATTAAATATAGGGGCATTTACATATATAGCACTCAATTCTTATGCATTTATGTATCCCACACTCAAATCTTCGTATTGATTCACATGCCACTCATTTCTTTCTTATCACATCAAATCTACTACTAAATATAATTATTCATGACTGAAATCGACCTTTTCAAGCATAGGTAGAATGGTATGTGGGCAAATATGAAGATTTGGGTGTGAGATATGTAAATGCATAAGAATTGCATGTCATGCGTGTAAATTTCTCTTAAATGGGGTATATTAGATGGCCAATTAATTTATAATTTATGTCTGACACAAATTGATTGATGTGATGTTCCCTTCTCTCAATTCTTTGTGCCACTGGACTAGCCCAAAGACTTCTCATGGGTTGGATTGTTCTTATGTGTAAAACATTTTCAATTTGGCTTTCAATGAAAATTGCATTATTTTATCTGAACATTCCCATGAACTAATTTATATGTGCTTTTTTGATTTGAATGTTTGATGAATTGTATTATATTCATGATATTTTTTTAATAATTTCTAAGATTTTCTTGCATGTTAGTGTGTTATCATTATAATCTTCATTTGTTTTTAATCTGATAAATGGAAATGTTAAAACATCTTGTGGTCTAGGTCTACTGACCGTAGATAAGAAAAACGAGTAACTTAGCACTCAATTACTTAGTAAAATAGAAATATTGCCAATAGGAGGTTGTAATCTCATAGCGGACAAGAGAATTCCTAGGAGATTTTGCAAGGTTAACCACAAATTAATTCAAAAATGTATCTCTTTAGGGTGCACCCGTGTTGTTTGTACAAAAAAAAAAAAAGGATTGTATGATACATATGTACATTTATTATAGAGAGTTGAATAAAGTGACTTATAATAACAAGTCTTCATTGCCCATGATTGAGAATCTGCTTGACCAACATGAATGTGCATCTATGTTTCAAAGATAAATTTGAGATCTGACTATCATCAATTGAGGGTGGAGGAGGAAGATGTACCAAAGACAACTTTTCATACTAGTTATGGCCACTATAAGCTCTTGTTCATGGCTTTTGGTGTGACTAATGTCTCAGCTGTATTCATTGACCTGATGGACCTTATCTTCAAAGCACATCTAGATCAAATTGTTATTGTCTTTGTTGATGATATATTGGTGTATTCCAAGTCTGAAGATGATCATGCAATTCATTTGAGAATGGTGTTAGAGATATTAAGACAACATCAACTATATGTTAAGTTCTCGAAGTGTCAATTTTGGTTGAAAGCTATCACTTTTCTGAGCCATGTGGTGAGTAACAATAGTATGTATGTTGATCCTCAAATAATGCAGGCAGTTGTTGATTGGCCAAGGCCAACTACAGTGTCTGAAGTTTGTAGCTTTCTTGGCAGTGCAGGATATTATAGGAAGTATGTTAAGAGCTTTTCAAATATTGCATTTTCTCTGACTATATTGACTCAAAAAATAGTTCATTTTGATTGGACAACTGAGTGTGAAGCTAGTTTTCAGAAGTTGGAGGATTTCTTGGTGTCGGTGCCTATGATGGTATTTTGAACTGGTACTAAGGGTTTTAGGTGTTCACCGATGGTTATTTGAGATGATTGGGTTGCGTGTTACAACAAAATGAGAGAGTTATTGCTTATGCATCCGAACAGTCGAAGTTGCACGAGAAACATTATCCTATTAATGATTTAGAGTTGGCAAACATTGTATTATCATCATTGGATATTGATGAAAGGTCAAGCTTCATTCAAGAACCTAGGATGTAGACCAAGGATCATATTTCAAACATTATTGACATATCTTAATAGGGAAAATTCCCGATCATATAAAATGTTATAGTTGTAATTGACATATTTCTCTACCTATTTATCCGTAGAGTTTCCCTTAATATGAGGAGAATAGTTATGTTGACCACATTTTATCATGAAACATTTGACATATGTCTCTATTATTGTCTGCCATAAACTATCTTTGTTTATTCCATGTGCTCCATCACGTAGTGTATGATGCGTGCCCTTGAATGATACAAGTTGTACACCTCTATCTGAATTCTGACATTATTGTTGCATATCAATAAATAAAGGTATTGATTACTACTAGATTACAATTATCAATAAACATTATGCACTTATTCGTAACAAAGTGATTGAGTGTTTAATCTTCCACCGTAACATTATGGATTCGAATCATGCATATCATTCTTTTGAGGTATTGTTTCATATTCATTTTATGCTATTTGCAACTCTTCTATTAATGCATGTTATTCATGCATGACATTAAGTTGATAAATCTCTCTCCCCCCCCTCTCTCTCTCTCTCATTACAAATCTAGAAAATAACTAAAGACCTTGGCCCAAACCTCATACTCCTACAAAATTCATAATTTCTAAGTCTATATGTGCAAATTTATCAACTAACTTTGCCTCCCCATATGAGCTTATTCAAATTTAATTAAAAAAATACTAATTTCTCTAGTCCTAAAAAATATTTACATAAATCTTATTTTGGCAGTGAAGTGAAAATTTGTAATATTAATTTAAAAAAGAATTGAGGGAATAAAAAGTGGCGCATTTCTTTAGGAAACCTTGCTCCTATTTTCCGGCACTTTTCATGAAAATAATAATTTAAATTGCAAATTTAATTTAATGTTTAAGCTAAGGCTACAGAACAAACATTACCAGTCATGCTGAGCTCTTCGCCAACTAGCTGCAAAACTGCTGAAAGTTGCTCCGGCGCCAAAGTTGGTGGTGAGGAGAGCTGATTGGGTCCGCCCGACGCCGGTAAATTTTTTTTTGAAAAATTTATGAAAAAATTCTGAGAATTATTCCTCATATCAATTTGATATCAATTTTTAAGCTTAATCCCTAAAACCTTAATGATAACANAAATATAGAAAACTAACTAAAGACCTTGGCACAAACCTAAAATTTATAATTTCTAAGTTTACATGTGCAAATTTATCTACTAACTTTGCCTCCCCATATGAGCTTATTCAAATTTAATTAAAAATACTAATTTCTCTAGTCCTAAAAATTTTTACATATTAACACAACCTAAATACCTAAATATGCATAACACACTCTTTTTTTAAATATGCAAAAAAAAAAAAAAACTTTTTTGGCATTCAAGTGAAAATTTGTAATATTAATTTAAAAAACAATTGACGGAATAAAAAAAGTGGCTCATTTCTTTAGGAAACCTTACTCCTCTTTTCGGGTACTTTTCATGAAAATAATAATTTAAAGTGCAAATTAAATTTAATGTTTAAGCTATGGCTACAGAACAAATATTACCAGTCATGCTGAGCTCTTCGCCAACTAGCTGCAAAACTGCTGAAAGCTGCTCCGGCGCCAAAGTTGGTGGTGAGGAGAGCTGATTAGGTCCGCCCGACGCCGGTAAAATTTTTTTGAAAAATTTATGAAAATTTTCTGAGAATTATTCCTCATATCAATTTGAGATCAATTTTTAAGCTTAATCCCTAAAACCTTAATGATAACAAAATGGGATTTGGGGCTGGCGATTTCGCCATATTTTTCTCTCGATTGCCGACAATCTCTCCCTCAAATGATTAATTTCGGGCGGGATGATTTGAGGTTTCGTCTTCCTCACTTCGTTGATGATTAATTGGGTGGTTTGGGCTTGTAATTCTTTGTTTGGGATTTACCATCGTGAGGGTCTTGGTGGAGTTGTTAAATGCGATCATTTGTATTGTCTGGGTTTTGGGTTTTTGGTGCGATTGGTTAATTGAGTTATGGATCTGGTTTTTATGAGTGGTTTGGGGATAGCATAACATCTCGTTCTTTAATTTATTAATGGGTTTCAATTTCTCTCGTCCTGCTGTTAATTTTTGGCCTACCGAGCTTTTTCATAGTAAGTGCTTAAGATGGTAATTGTTTTTGTATTTATGTATGTTTTATAAAAGTGTGCATTGCGCTTTAATTTCAGAAACAACTGTTTGATTTCTGAAGTTTGCATTACCATTTTCCAATTCCGTTGGGCTTTGTTTGGTTTGAAGGAAAGTGGGGGGAGTTCAATAAAATTACAGTAGTTTATGTGTTACTGATGATGCCTCAATCATNCTCGTCCTGCAGTTAATTTTTGGCCTACCGAGCTTTTTCATAGTAGTGCTTAAGATGGTAATTGTTTTTGTATTTATGTATGTTTTTGTAGAAGCGTGCATTGCGCTTTAATTTCAGAAACAACTGTTTGATTTCTGGAGTTTGCATTACCATTTTCAAATTCCGTTGGGCTTTGTTTGGTTTGAAGGAAAGTGGGGGGAGTTCAATAAAATTACAGTAATTTATGGGTTACTGATGATGCCTCAATCATAAATTTAAACTTTTCAAAAGCATCCAAACGCAGCCTTAATTTTATGTTGGTTTTCCTTTTCTAAAAAATTGAGCTCACATTTGCTTGATTCTGTTTGTTTGATCTACTTTTTTTTCCTCTTTTTTTTTTTTTTACTACGCTCATGTTTTTCTTCTGTTTGTGTTTGATTTTCTCCCCACACCAACTTGTTCTGTCCCCCTTTTTTAAGGTTTGTGCTTTTGATCCAATTAAAAGCATTAGGAGGATTCATTTAAAAGTTGTTGCTTGAAAGTATTAGGATATTTACCAATCTCCTGTTTTTTTCTTTTATCTTTTTTTTTTAAAATTTAATATTTGAAACCAAGCACAGTTGATTTGAACTGCTTTGTACCGTTGTTGTTGATAATATATTATTAAAAATTCATTTTTTAGTAGTTTACTGTCTTCTGTCTGTGTTTTTTTTTTTTGCAAGTAATATTCAACCTATGTTCTTAGTTTGCCAACATGTGCTCTGCAAAGAGTGATGGTGACACNCTTTACTGTCTTCTGTCTGTGTTTTTCTTATTTGCAAGTAATATTCAACCTATGTTCTTAGTTTGCCAACATGTGCTCTGCAAAAAGTGATGCTGACACAGAAAAGCAGCCAAAAGAGCAGGTTGATTCATCATCAAATGATGAAGATAGCCGGAGTGGATCACCATCTACCAGGGAAGTGTCGGTTTTGAAGAAAGGACCATGGACAGCTGCAGAAGATGCTGTGTTGACAGATTTTGTGAAAAAACATGGAGAGGGGAATTGGAATACTGTTCAGAGAAACACTTGGCTCCGTAGGTGTGGNTCTACTACTAAATATTATTATTCATGACTGAAATCCACCTTTTCAAGCATAGGTAGAATGGTATGTAGGCAAATATGAAGATTTGGGTGTGAGATATGTAAATGCATAAGAATTGCATGTCGTGTGTGTAAATTTCTCTTAAATGGGGTATATTAGATGGCCAATTAATTTATAATTTATGTCTGACAAAAATTGATTGATGTAATGGTCCCTTCTCTCAATTCTTTGTGCTACTCTATAAATAGTAGTCTGGGGTCTATGTAGTTCGTGCTTTTCACAAGTACGCTATCGACATACACGTCGAAGTTTATTCCTTTTTTAGATTTTTAGAAGTTACATCCACCAACCATTCATAGCTTGTCTCAATATTTTTTAAATCAAAAGACATTATGTTGTAATAGTATAACCTCAAAATATTGAACGAGGTCTCATCATAGTTAGTAGGAGCATCTCGATTTGATTGTAGTATGAGAAGCTTCCATAAAGCTCGTCACTACACAATTGAATGTGGTGTCCACTGAATTGCTTATATGGAAGAGTTGGAAACTCGATACTACCCCACGGTGCTTACAAACCAACCAACACCGCTTTTCAACAGTTTTGAAGGGTTTAGATGGAGATTAAGGCAAATTAATCGCTTAAAGTAGTGAATTCTATTCATTTGGTGTACGGACACTCGTGGGGGGGAGGATGGGAAAAGCAAAGTTCAGATTTATGAAGGCTTGGAGGTCTTCGAGTGTGTGTGTGTGTGTGTGTGTTTGCATTTATAGAGTGAGTAGAGATTGTGTTCGCTATATTGCAATTATGTAAGAGAGTAAATTCAACTGAAGATCATTTATAAGAAATGATACAAGTGAAGCACCAAGGACTTCTCATGGGTTAGATTGTTCTTATTTGTAAAACATTTTCAATTTGACTTTCAATAAAAATTACATTGTTTTATCTGAACATTCATATGAACTAATTTATATGTGCTTATTTGATTTGATTGTTTGATGAATTGTATTATATTCATGATATTTTTTTAATAATTTCTAAGATTTTCTTGCATGTTAGTGTGTTATCATTATAACCTTCATTTGTTTCTAATATGATAAATGGAAATGTTAAAACATATTGTGGTCTAGGACTACCGACCGTAGATAAGAAAAACGAGTAACTTAGCACTCAATTACTTAATAAAATAGAAATATTGCCAATATGAGGTTGTAATCTCATAGTGGACAAAAGAATTCCTAGTAGATTTTGCAAGGTTAACCACAAATTAATTCAAAAATGTATCTCTTTAGGGTGCACCCGTGTTGTTTGTACCAAAAAAAAAGGATTGTATGATACATATGTCCATTTATTATAGAGAGTTGAATAAAGTGACTTATAATAACAAGTATTCATTGCCCAGAATTGATAATCTGCTTGACCAACATGAATGTGCATCTATGTTTCAAAGATAGATTTGAGATCTGGCTATCATCAGTTGAGGGTGAAGGAGGAAGATGTACCGAAGACAACTTTTCATACTAGTTATGGCCACTATGAGTTCTTGTTCATGCCTTTTGGTGTGACTAATGTCGCAGCTGAATTCATTGATCTGATGGACCGTATCTTCAAAGCACATCTAGATCAAATTGTTGTTGTCTTTTTTGATGATATATTGGTGTATTCCAAGTTTGAAGATGATCATGCAATTCATTTGAGAATGGTGTTGGACATATTAAGACAACATCAACTATATGTTAGGTTCTCAAAGTGTCAATTTTGGTTGAAAACTATCAATTTTCTGAGCCAAGTGGTGAGTAAAAATAGTATGTATGTTGATCCTCAAATAGTGCAGGCATTTGTTGATTGGCCAAGGCCAACTATAGTGTCTGAAGTTTGTAGCTTTCTTGGTAGTGCATGATATTATAGGAAGTATGTTAAGAGCTTTTCAAAGATTGCATTTCCTCTGACTATATTGATTCAAAAAATAGTTCATTTTGACTGGACACTTGAGTGTGAAGCTAGTTTTCAGAAGTTGGAGGATTTCTTGGTGTCGGTGCCTATTCTGATAATTTGAACTGGTACTAAGGGATTTTAGGTGTTCACCGTTGGTTATTTGAGATGATTGGGTTGCGTGTTAGAACCAAATGAGAGAGTTATTGCTTATGCATCCGAATAGTCGAAGTTGCACGAGAAACATTATCCTATTAATGATTTAGAGTTGGCAAACATTGTATTATCATCACTGGATATTGATGAAAGGTCAAGCTTCATTCAAGAACGTGGGATGTAGACCAAGGATCATATTTCAAACATTATTGGCATATCTTAATAGAGAAAATTCCCGATCAGATAGAATGTTATAGTTATAACTGACATTTTTCTCTACCTATTTACTTGTCGAGTTTCCCTTAATATGAGAAGAATAGTTATGTTGATCGCCTTTTATCAAGAAACATTTAACATATGTCTCTATTGTTGTCTGCCATAATCCATCTTTGTTTAATCCATGTGCTCTCACGTATCACATGATGCATGCCATTGAATGATATAAGTTGTGCACCTCTATCTGAATCTGACATTATTGTTGCATATCAATATATATATATGTATTGATTACTACTAGATTACAATTATCAATAAACATTATGCACTTATTCATAACATAGTGAACGAGTTTTTAGTCTTCCATCGTAATATTATCGATTCAAATCATGCATATCATTCTTTTGAGGTATTGTTTCATATTCATTTTATGCTATTTTCAACTCTTCTATTAATGCATGTTATTCTTGCATGACATTAAGTTGATAAATCTCTCTCTCTCTCTCTCTCTCTCTCTCACATTATAAATCTAGAAGAGCCCAAACCTAAAATTCATAATTTCTAAGTTTACATGTGCATATTTATCTACTAACTTTGCCTCCCCATACGAGCTTATTCAAATTTAATTAAAAATACTAATTTCTCTAGTCCTAAATTTTTTTTACATATTAACACACTCTTTTTTTAAATTTGCAAAAAAAAAACCTTTTTTGGCATTCAAGTGAAAATTTGTAATATTAATTTAAAAAACAATTGACATAATAAAAAGTGGCGCATTTCTTTAGGAAAGCTTTCTCCTCTTTTCCGGCACTTTTCATCAAAATAATAATTTAAAGTGCAAATTAAATTTAATGTTTAAGCTAAGGCTACAGAACAAATCTTACCAGTCATGCTGAGCTCTTCGCCAACTAGCTGCAAAACTGCTGAAAGCTGCTCCGGCGCCAAAGTTGGTGGTGAGGAGAGCTGATTAGGTTCGCCCGACGCCGGTAAATTTTTTTGAAAAATTTATGAAAATTTTCTGAGAATTATTCCTCATATCAATTTGATATCAATTTTTAAGCTTAATCCCTAAAACCTTAATGATAACAAAATGGGATTTGGGGCTGGCGATTTCGCCATATTTTTCTCTCGATTGCCGACAATCTCTCCCTCTACTGATTAATTTCGTGCGGGATGATTTCAGGTTTCGTTTTCCTCACTTCGTTGATGATTAATTGGGTGGTCTGGGTTTGTAATTCTTTGTTTGGGATTTGGTGGAGTTGTTAAATGCGATCATTTGTCTTGTCTGGGTTTTGGGTTTTTGGTGCGATTGGTTAATTGAGTTATGGATCTGGTTTTTATGAGTGGTTTGGGGATAGCATAACATCTCGTTCTTTAATTTATTAATGGGTTTCAATTTCTACCGTCCTGCAGTTAATTTTTGGCCTACCGAGCTTTTTCATAGTAAGTGCTTAAGATGGTAATTGTTTTTGTATTTATGTATGTTTATAAAAGTGTGCATTGCGCTTTAATTTCAGAAACAACGGTTTGAAGGAAAGTGGGGGGAGTTCAATAAAATTACAGTAGTTTATGTGTTACTGATGATGCCTCAATCATCAATTTAAACTTTCAAAAGCATCCAAACGCAGCCTTAATTTTATGTTGGTTTTCCTTTTCTAAAAAATTAAGCTCACATTTGCTTGATTTTCCTCTTTTTTTTTTTACTACGCTCATGTTTTTCTTCTGTTTGTGTTTGATTTTCTCCCACACCAACTTGTTCTGTCCCCCTTTTTTAAGGTTTGTGCTTTTGATCTAATTAAGCATTAGGAGGATTCCATTTAAAAGTTGTTGCTTGAAAGTATTAGGATATTTACCAATCTCCTGTTTTTTTCTTTTATCTTTTTTTTTTAAATTTAATATTTGAAACCAAGCACAGTTGATTTGAACTGCTTTGTACCGTTGTTGTTGATAATATATTATTAAAAATTCATCTTTTAGTAGTTTACTGTCTTTTCCCTGTGTTTTTCTTTTTTGCAAGTAATATTCAACCTATGTTCTTAGTTTGCCAACATGTGCTCTGCAAAGAGTGATGGTGACACAGAAAAGCAGCCAAAAGAGCAGGTTGATTCATCATCAAATGATGAAGATAGCCGGAGTGGATCACCATCTACCAGGGAAGTGTCGGTTTTGAAGAAAGGACCATGGACAGCTGCAGAAGATGCTGTGTTGATAGATTTTGTGAAAAAACATGGAGAGGGGAATTGGAATACTGTTCAGAGAAACACTTGGCTCCGTAGGTGTGGGAAGAGTTGTCGTCTACGTTGGGCAAATCATCTTAGACCAGAATTGAAAAAAGGAGCGCTCACTCCAGAGGAGGAGGATTCCATTATTCAAATGCATGCTAAATTTGGCAACAAATGGGCTCAAATGGCTGCTCGTGTAAGCATCTATTACCTGTCTTAAGTAATGGTTTCTAGGAAGATTTACATACCCCCCACTCAATTCTTATTTATTAACATATATAACCACCTTACCTCTGCATGACAAGATGTATTTCACTTTTAAAAGTTGAAGTGATGATATATTTGATGTGATGTGAAAGACATGGATGGTATTAATGTAAGAAACCAAAGTTATGTGTTATATATGTAAATATATAGGAATTGGTTGGTATGTCTTTAAATGCTCTTGTTTTTTTTTTTCTAATCGCTTCTATTTACTTTTGCATATAATATTTGTTTTTTTTCATACTTTCTTGTATATTTGCAATAGTTGCAATACTTTTATCATATTTAGATCATTACAATATTTTTTTATGAGACTGTTCAACTTGTACAAAATATCCCAGTGCTTTTCGTACTCAAGCCAACTTTCTTCAGAATTGCCAACAAGGCAACAACTCTTAGAAAATATTTGTGAGAGCAAACCAGATTAGTTTCCAAATTTAATCTATTCAGTTACATTGTCATAAATTTCCTAGTTCCGGAATCATTAAGAGTTTTTTTTTTCAACTTAAGAACTCAATTTTAGTTTGTTTAATATATTATTGTTTATGATATGGCTAGTTAACATCACAACAATGATTGTGGTTGCTCAGACATGTCTCCTGCTTTGTCAAAGAAGATACATCAAATTACTTGCATCAAGCCATATCCATAGACAAATTCTTTTGGAATTTTGAAGTGACTATTTAAATCATGTAGCATTATAGAATGTAAAATTTGAATAAGATGATTGTTCGTGAATGTTTTTTGGGTTGTTTGTATAAATTCCTACATCAGAGTGGAGAAGTTTAAAAGATTCGTGCATATGTGCCATAGAATTAGTAGAGGGAAGTTTTTGAATTTTTGCGAAAATGCAAGGATTTCAAAAGGCATAACTAAATGGAATATAAATATGCTTTTGTTTTCTTGCTATACCAAGAGAGTTGAATTATCGGGATTAGCGAGCTGACAATGCCAACGAGTGGTTGTTGCAGGATTGGATAACAGTGCAGTGATAGTTGGTAGATTCCAATTTGATCAAACAAGACAGACCATTATGGCAAGAACTTATGAGGATGTTTTGTTTTGTCATCTTTTCATTGATGCAAATACTATCGGAATAATATAGGGGAACTTGTTATTTTTTGTGGCAATGTTGTGAATTGAGAGAAAATTATGAGACAGTAGAAGGACATTTAGAAGTGTAGGTAGAAGAAGCTTATCAGTGAGAGTAGGCAGGATTCCCTGTTTAATTTNGCTATTTAAATCATGTAGCATTATAGAATGTAAAATTTGAATAGGATGATTGTTCGTGAATGTTTTTTGGGTTGTTTGTATAAATTCCTACATCGGAGTGGAGAAGTTTAAAAGATTCGTGCATATGTGCCATAGAATTAGTAAAGGCAAGTTTTTGAATTTTTGCGAAAATGCAAGGATTTCAAAAGGCATAACTAAATGGAATATAAAGATGCTTTTGTTTTCTTGCTATACCAAGAGAGTTGAATTATTGGGATTACCGAGTTGACAATGCCAAAGAGTGGTTATTGCAGGATTGGATAACAGTGCAGTGATAGTTGATAGATTCCAATTTGATCAAACTAGACAGACCATTATGGCAAGAACTTATGAGGATGGTTTGTTTTGTCATCTTGTCATTGATGCAAATACTATCGGAACCATATAGGGGAAATTGTTATTGTTTGTGGCAATGTTGTGAATTGAGAGAAAACTATGAGACAGTAGAAGGACATTTAGAAGTGTAGGTAGAAGAAGCTTATGAGTGAGAGTAGGCAGGATTCCCTGTTTAATTTAGGATATTGAAATGGAAGTGTCGTTTCCTACAGTAACCTACTCATTCAATGATGCCAACAATGAAGGCCACAATGCTTTATTTTGTTGCAAATTTGGCAAACAATTGGATTGTAAAAGGTCAGTCGCCCTTATGTGAGAGGATTGCAACGATGCCAACTATACCATTGCAAATTGTAGAAAGTATCAACAGCCATGACCTCTGTAGGGACGGCCATAGACAATGGTCAGAGTGTGAGGAGAGTAAAAATTGAGTTGAGTTTGATGTTAAGTTAGCTATATTGATTTCCTCACTACAGAGATGGAAGTAGAGATCAAAACTAATTGATTTGATTTTGACACGGATTGTGGTTTTGAAAACTTGATTGGTGGGTGGGAGGCCATTGAAAATATAAAGGCTGATATCTTTAATGTCTATATGAGAATATAATATTAGCAATCAGAGATTTGATATTGGACAGGCATTGAGTTATTGTTTGATTTTTCATAGAAAAATGGAGTTAATTTTTTAATGGAATGATTCAGAAATTGGTATTTCAAATTTCTGAACAAGATTCAGGGCTTGCCACATACGAAAGAAATGGTGATGGCGAAATGGAGGGCAATCGTGAGATTATGATCAATGTGTGCTGATCAGGATTTGGACTAAGTCTTGAAACAGAGGGGAAGGTTTCTGTATAGTAGAAGAAAGGTTATTTCATTGTTTCAACTATTTAATTACAGTCACAATAAGGTATTCTATTTTCTATTTATATTATAGAAGAACAAAAGTATTAGCCATTCTGTTATATGGCCAACAGAGTTTTTAATGGAAGGCCTAGATCAGTTTTATTGTTATGATCAAACAGCTTGGTTGAATCAACAGAAGTGACTGTAGCATATGTAGGTTGCTGCAGAGACTCGAAATTTGAATAAGTAGACTGATATTTCTGTCAAAATAGCAGTAGTTCTAGAGCCATAATAGCGCAATCTATTTTCCAAATAAGGACATTTTTTTTGAAACCTGGACAATCCTATTAGGGTTTGTTATGGAATCTTAATATTCTTGATATTTTTTTATGACACTTGGTGTGAAATTGTACTAGGATTCAAGCCAGTTTCATTATCCTTATTAGCCAAGTAGGGTAAGCTATTGTCCTCTGTAAAATTTTGAACTTATTATATTTTTTTTGCTAAAACGCCATTCTAAAGTGCTTTTATACAAGTATATAACTATTATTTTTTTAATAAATTTTTATTGCTATTATTTGGCAAGTTAAAATCGATTGTTCCATTTGGATTTGTAATGATAAACTCTCATGTACTTATCCTGTATGACCATTGGATATTTCCCTTCTACACGAGAATTGTTCCATTTAGATTTGCTTTATCATCTCAATCATCTGAAGCCAATTTTTTGAGAATTTTGCATATTCTATCTACCTTGTGCTCCTTGAATAGATTAGAAATTTAACATATTAAAACAAATGAATCTGATTTTCCCGATTGATCCTTCTTTTTTGAATGGAATTTGGCAGTAATTTTGATTGCTCGAACTTTTGACTCCAGGATGGAAAGATTCAATTTATCCTTTCCTTTCTATCAGCTTATGTTTCCTAGCAGACTGTACTCCTTTTAATTGATATATGAAATTCTTGACATATTTCCTTTCATCGTTGAGCTTTTTTCCTTGAGCTTTTTTTTGAATGAAAGCCATAATTGAAAGAATAAAAAATATATATATATATATATATAAAAGTTGTGGCATGTCATCTCCAAATTTTCTTTTCTTGTTTGGGAGAAGCTTATTAATATTGTATTTTTTTTAATATTGTATGGTCAAGCTGTATAACTTTCTTCGCTTCTGTTGTTCATGCATGCTACCTTTTGTCTCTTGCATAAGAAAATTTAGGACCCTATGGTTTATGAATTGTCTGCTATTGTTTGCTACTTCCAATGAAGTACCCTTTTAGCTAAATCATTGGAGGTCGACCAAAAGCAATTTGAAATCATTTTTTTCTGACTTAGCTCACCCATTAGCAAGAAGAAATTCATGGATAAACTTTTAGCTATACTAGTGATTTTATGTGATTAGGAACCAAATTTAGACTAATATTGGCTTAAAGACTCAGAATGGATCATTAGAGAATACTAGTTCTCCCTGAGCCTATGCTCTTAAGTTATTTTTGTGTTTTGCATCTTTTATATTGAGCCATAGTGGTTAGTAGCTTAGTTATTGATGCCACTGTGGATCACTGGGGTGTGCTAACATCTATCATTGGCGGGCTCAATGTTTCTTCTATAGCAGCCGGTGTAGGTCTAATTTAAGAGAAGATTTTTGTTTGATGGGTAATGTAGTTATAGAGCTTTTCTAAGGCAGGTTGGCTAATCACCACAACACTCAACCCCTGTTACACCTTAGGTCCGGAAGATGGTACACTCCTGTTACATCCAGTTGAGCTGAGGACCACGATTCAATTTGTGTTAAGGCCTAGTTCAGACTGTACAATTCCAACCTTCTCCAAGTAAATGTTGTTATTTAGTACTTACATTTGATGCCTATGTGTTTTATATGTTGTGATTGATGTAGTTGTATTTGCTTCCTCTATGTGATGAGGTCGTAAGCTTATGTAAGGCTTGTTTGGTTGTTAAAATTTGCTCTTGCAAAGTCTTCTCTCCTTCTCCCCCTTACTTTAGCTATGAGCCTCTCTTTTGATCTCTCAAACCTAAACAACCACCCCTCTCCTCTACCCATCTATCTCTACAACTCTATATTTCTCCCAACTTCAGCTCCATCTGATGCGAAACGCTGTTTAGGAGACTTTTATATCTCTTAATGACAATGCCTATAAGATTGATATCTTGAGGGACTACAATATTTCTACTGCTTTTAATATCAGTAATTTATTGTCATACTACGTGGGCATAGATGTTTTAGGATACGAGGGAGAAGCCCCTCCTTTTTAGGGAGAGTGATGTGAAACACGTTTTCCCATAATATCGTAGTTCTATGGTATCGACTCTTGCAATCGCGGGAGTTCAATTGCAAAGGAAATTTTATTTATATTTTGTTTTTACTTTTTTTTCCCTTTATTTATCAGCAAATTTACTTGATTTGCTTCTTTTTTTACCGGTTTTTATCTATTTCTCTAGTTTCTAATTATGTTATTTTTTATCATGGGACTTTTATATAGGTTGTATTATGGTTTTTGGATCCTGAACTAGTTTTTATGTTTTTTGGGAGATATTTCTCTGAGTTATGCTCTCTGCAGTGTTGTAACTTCTTTCTTTCGTAAGTGGTGTGTATGTAGGTTGCCTCGATAATAGGTGATAGATCCCTTTCTAACACAGACCCGACTCAGACTTGGAATTAACCAAGACGGGAACAGACAGTCGAACAGTGGATATCAATTCTCATATATTCTATTTTTATCTCTAATAGTTTAACATGCAAACATTCATGAAAGAGTCACTAAAGCAATATTTGTACATTTTCGTTTGATGTTCCCGTCTCCTGTACGCATTATCTCCTCATCTTCTATTCATCTTAATCAAAAGTTTAAAACCTGAAGAATGTTAAAACAACATAATGAGTTATCTAAAGATAACCCTGGAGATTATACTTCTAAACTACAGTAATTCAAGAAAAAAAAAATCAATATGCATGTTGATCTTTTTTATCTCTATAAAAAATATTTTATTATGCTAATCTGTTATATGAAATCTTTGAATATACTAATGCATGTATCAATTACATTTTCTAAATATAAGCACTCTAAATTTCTATATGCATTAACTTTAACTTTATATTTACTTTATACTCTTTACATGTACATTTGTCTGCTTTGAGGATCATCGTCAATAAAGCCGAGCACACATTTGATCGATATTGCCCCGTTGGCTCCCGTCGACACAACAGTTAGCGATCTACGCATCACAATTGTCTAGGGTGGAAAGACTTTTACCTGCCATTGACCGATATTATCCTGTTGACACAGTGGTTAGTAATATAAACATCACAATTGTCCGAGGAGATAAACTCTGATCCACTAGCCTCTAGCCGATATTTATTCTGTCGGTACAGCGGTTAGTGAATTATCACAATTGTCTGGGGTGGTGGAAAAACTTTTGCGCTTTCGGGTACACTGACGTCTACTGCCTATACCATTATGGGTGAACTCCTTTTTTGAACATGCACATACAAGCATTCATATATAAACTATTTCATTTTTTCATATCATGCATTCTCTTCTATAGAACATTTATCTCTATCTACTGATGAATAATGTAAACTTACTATATTTATGAGTCATCAAATCAATCAAATCAACTAATATATGCACATTTACTAAAATTCTAGAGTTTAAATAATAATTTGACATATATATATCNTATCATTGGCTGGCTCAGTGTTTCTTCTATAGCAACCGGTGTAGGTCTACTTTAAGAGAAAATTTTTGTTTGATGGGTAATGTAGTTATAGGGCTTTTATAAGGCAGGTTGGCTAATCACTACAACACTCAACCCCTGTTACACCTCAGGTCCAGAAGATGGTACACTCCTGCTACATCTAGTTGAGCTGAGGACCGCGATTCAATTTGTGTTAAGGCCTGGTTCAGGCTTTACAATTCCAACCTTCTCCAAGTAAATGTTGCTATTTATACTTACATTGGATGCCTATGTGTTTTATATGTTGTGATTGATGTAGTTGTATTTGCTTCCTCTATGTGATGAGGTCATAAGCTTATGCAAGGCTTGTTTGGTTGTTAAAATTTGCTCTTGCAAAGTCTTCTCTCCTTCTCCCTCTTACTTTAGCTATGAGCCTCTCTTTTGATCTCTCAAACCTAAACAACCCACCTCTCCTCCACCCATCTATCTCTCAACTCTATTTTCTCTTAATGACAATGCCTACAGGATTAATTTCTACTGCTTTTAATATCACTAATTTATTGTCATACTACGTGGGCCTAGATGTTTTAGGATACGAGGGAGAAGCCCCTCCTTTTTAGGGAGAGTGATGTGAAACGCATTTTCTCGTAATACCGTAGTTCTATGGTATCGACTCTTGCAATTGCGGGAGTTCAATTACAAAGGAAATTTTATTCATATTTTGTTTTTACTTTTTTTTTTCCTTTATTTACCAGCAAATTAACTTAATTTGCTTCTTTCTTTACCGGTTCTTATATATTTCTCTAGTTTCTAATTATGTTATTTTCTATTAGGGGGCTTTTATATAGGCTGGTTTTTGGATCCTCAACTAGTTTTTATATTTTTTGGGAGATATTTCTCTGAGTTATGCTCTCTGTAGTGTTGTAACTTCTTCCTTTCGTAAATGGTGTGTATGTAGCTTGCCCCGAGGATAGGTGGTAGATCCCTTTCTATCACGACCCGACCCAAACTTGGAATTAACCAAGACGGGAACAAATAGTCGAACAATGGATATTAATTCTCATATATTCTATTTTTATTTCTAATAGTTTAACATTCAAACATTCATAAAAGAGCCACTAAAGCACAATTTGTACATTTTTGTTTGATGTTATCGTCTTTTGTACGCATTATCTCCTCATCTTCTATTCATCTTAATCAAAAGTTTAAAATCTGAAGAATGTTAAAACAACATAGTGAGTTATCTAAAGATAACCCTGGAGATTATACTTCTAAATTACAGTAATTCAAGAAAAAATCTTTTTTATCTCTATAAAAAATATTTTATTATGCTAATCTTTTATATGAAATCTTTGAATATACTAATGCATGTATCAATTACATTTTCTAAATATAAGCACTCTAAATTTCTATATGCATTAACTTTAATTTTACATTTACTTTATACTCTTTACCTATACATTTGTCTGCTTTGGGGATCATCGTCAATAAAACCGAACACACCTTTGATTGATATTGCCCCGTTGGCTCCCGTCGACATAACGGTTAGCGATCTACACATCACAATTATCTGGGGTGGAAATACTTTTACCTGCTCCTGACCGATATTATCTCGTCGGTACAGTGATTAGTAACATAAACATCACAATTGTCCGAGGAGGTAAACTCTGATCCACCAGCCTCTAGCCGATATTATTCTGTTGATACAGCGGTTAGTGAATTATCACAATTGTCTGGGGTGGTGGAAAAACTTTTGTGCTTTCGGGTACACTGACGCCCACTGCCTATATCATTATGGTGTGAACTCTTTTTCTGAACACGCACATACAAACATTCATATATAAACTATTTCATTTTTCCATATCATGCATTCTCTTCTATAGAAGATTTATCTCTATCTACCGATGAATAATGTAAACTTACTATATCCATGAGTCATTAAATCAATCAAATCAACTAACATGTGCACATTTATTAAAATTCTAGAGGTTAAATAATAATGTGATATATATATATATATATATAATCATACGATAAGTTTATCTGTAGACCTGTACTAAAACCATATGTAGACCTCTAATAAAGTCATGCAATGATTTGATATCATCCCAATCTAAACAGTTATGCAATAATATTTAACAAGCGCATCTAATCTGTCTAACAATATGAAGAATTTACCTTAACCACAAAATAAGGTTTTGATGGGCTTTAGTTCTCCAATTCACGCCTGAGATTCTTCCTTTCTCTCATACGGCAAATTCCGGATTTAATAGCTGCAATACTAATAAAAAACAAACTTACTTAACATTAACTTAATAAAAATATAAATATATAATTTTCTTAATTAACATAATTAAAATCTTAACTTACCTAATATAACCTTCGGCCAACCCTAAAGCTCGAATGAGCTTTGTCCCCCACGCACGTCATCTTCTTCTAATTCGCAAGGCTTGACAACCCTAACACACTCAAGCTCGCTTCCGGTCTTCTTCTTTCTCTTATCGCAAGCACTGCGCCTCTTCTTCCTCTTCGGCTACGATCTCGGCGCAACTCAACAGAGCAACACACGATCTTTCCTTTCTTCCTTGTTGTTCTAATTGGTTCTCCCTTTCCTCTTCCTCTTTCTCCTTCTTTGATTAGAGCACAGGCTTCTTGTTTTTTTTTTCTCTTCGATGTGGCTTGTTCTAGATTGAGTAAGGCACGCTTCTTCCCTCTCCTTTAATATGTTGCTAAGGCGTCGCTTCCTCCTCAGGCTGGGTTTCAAGTTCGAAACAGGTAAGCACGATTCCTTTAGCTTCCTCACATGCACGCACGAGATTCACCCTGAATGTCAGCCTTCCCCCCTCGATAGAGCCACACACTTTATTGTAATAAATGAATTTTGAATAAATAAATAAATAAAAATAAAATAAAACATGTGTGTGTAAGGAGAGATGCATCTATTCGTTGGGATTAAACAACACACCTCCAATCACTCGACCATTTAGCGAACAGAGAAGGGGAAGAAATGTGAGTGAAGAGAAAAAGAGGAGAAATAAAAAGAACAAGGAAGGAGGAAAAGTTTGACTATGTCGAGGGGGGAAGGTCGATGTTCAGGGTAAACCTTGTGTGAGGAAGCTGAAGGAATCATGGGTATCTCTTACCTGTGTTGAACTTGGAAACTAGCTTGAGGAAGCGATGTCTTAGTGGTGTACAAAGTTGGGTCGCGTCGAGATTGAAGAAGAGGAAAGAAGTGTGCATTGCTCAATCGAGATCGAGCTGCATTGAAGAAAAAAAAAGGAAGAAGCACGCGCCCTAATCGAAGAAGAGGAAGAAGAAAGGGAGAACCAACCAAAACAATAAGGAAGAAAGGAAAGATTTTGTTTTGCTCTGTTGGGTTGGTCCGAGATTGCCGTCGAAGTGGAAGAAAACCCAGAAGCGAGCTATGTGTGTGTTAGGGCTATCAAGCCATGCGAAAGAGAAGGTGATGACGCATGTGTGGGGGATTAAGAAAATTATATATTTATATTTTTATTAAATTAATGTTAAGTTTGTTTTTTATCAGAATTAGTGCTATTAAATCGTGAATTTAGGGAGCATCGTGATGCAAAATACTTGTACGAGAGAAGAGGAAGAATCGCGGGCGTGAAGTGGAGAACTGAAGCACATTGAAATCCTTTTTTGCGAGTTAAGGTAAACTTTTGTATTAGATATGTTATTATAATTTTTATAAACAATAAATTATATTTATATTTATTATGTTAATATGAAATTAGGTTAATTGAGGTCTAAAAGACTAACAAGGAGGTGTGTAGGATTAAGCTAATAAAGATGTTTTCTACTAATTAAGGTGAGTAATTATATTTCTAATTTCTGTAGTTATTTTTATTTCAAATTGTGGGAGGTAACCCATATATATCTATTTACATATATATCTAAATGTCTTACTATTTTGTTTAATAAGTATTTTATATATTAAGAAATAATAATGTTTTTGAATCTTACATAAATTTATATATCATAAATTAAAAAAAATATTGGTATTGGAAGAAAATTTGGAATTAAATTGAACCTAAAAAAGAAGCGACGCAACATTGGCCTCTGGCGTCGACGGCGCCCTACTGCAAAAGCCATGGCGCCGACAGCGCCATCGGGAGCGTCGACTGCATCCCAAGCAGTTCCTGCGGTTCAGGATGAATCTGGCGGACTTTGGCGGGATTGCACTCCGAAATAACCGCATAGAGGTGTTTTTAAAGGTCTGAAAACTGCCTTGGACGACCAGAAACTTCCAAATTTTGAAATACATGGCTGTCAATTCTAGAAATACTTGAAGGTATATAGTTTTCAATAGAAGAAAGTTTATCAGTTTTGACGCGCTGAGGTTATACGATAAAGTCATCACGAAAAAGAGACTTATCAAGGAAAGAGACATTGTCAATCATGGATTGAGTAATCCAAGTTCACAGATTAAAAAAATCATAGTACAGAGACGTTGAGAAGTTCTATGTTACATTACCGCTGCAGTTGTTGTACTAGTAGTAAATAAATTCTATGCTAACTTACATGGAATTATCCAAGAAGTCGTCTTTGTTTGAGGTAAGGCTGTACCATTTACTCTGCCTCGAATTAATGATTTGTATATGATAAAAAGCGTGTCAATCTGTCATTATACAAATTTTATCCCAACGAGCGATATGATGCAAGATGTATACCAATTTCTGACGGATGAAAATGATAATTGAGAAATCAGATATGAGAGATACGTTAGTTACTCTGCTTCACTGCTTAATCGAATATCTTCATCTCTGCAAAATTACTCCCTACCATGAAAATTAGTAGAGTTACAAAAGAAAGTGCAATTTTAAATTATTGCATTCAAATGGAAAAACTCATTAATGTGGGATCAATTATTTTTAAATCTATTATGAGTATTATTATGAATGAGCTTATATACGGACTGAGACATCCTTCTACAATTTTCTTACTTTGCAGTCTATCTCAAGTGTCATATGAAAGTTGGGAAAAAATATTATTATTTTGGGAGCCCATAATTTCTATTGATGAAAATTATATTGGGAATGGAAATAAAGCATTGGATATTATATTAGATCATTCATCACATGCTTCAACATCATTAATGCCCTTATACAGTTGGAAGTTCAATAGCTTTAGAGAAGAAAATGAAGAAAATCAAAAGGGAACTTCAGAGTATTAAGAATGCAATAGGAAATCTTAACTACTTTTTTGATCACTTAGATTGGAGTATGAATGAGAACTTTGATCATACTAGAATAATTGAAGTAAGTTTGATGCAGATGTTCAAGAAAAATGGATGGATCGATGAAAATTCGTCTGATCAATTCCCATACTGACCATTCTACAATTTGTTCGTCCATTACTAGTTTATGAGAGATATTAGAGGAGGAGAAAGTACTGAAGATGAAGCAGAGTAATTGAAGAAGTTAGACTCTCTACTATTTTATATTAATTTTGTTTTTAATGTGATTGTGTTGGATTTACTTTGTTTTAAAACTTTTATAACTTTAATTGTGTGTATAGTTTTATATCAGCGTTCTAGTGTTGTGGCTTGATTTCGACGCTGAATTATAATTTAGTTTTCTTTATGTATGTGTGAGTGTAATTAAAAATGCGTGTTTGTAAAAATTTGAATTTTTATATATAAAAGTTAGTTTTGTGTTTGTGAAAATGCTTGTTTGTGAATTATTTTAGGATGAATATTAGTGTTTAAAAAGACTAAGTAGACTTTGGAGTGAATTGAAAGAAAATTGAAATTGTGAAAATTGAAAAAATGAAATTTTTGGCACCGGCGCCAGCATGGGTGCCGACAGCGCAATCGACCTGAAAGTTCTTAGACCCTTTAAAATTTCGCGATTTGCACTGTAAAAACACCATTTTTACCCTTTCGGTTACCTACAACCTCCGGTTTGTGCACCTAAGACTTACTAATGCTTGGATTTGAAATTTTTATTCGGTACGTGCATCACATGAACCCCTACAAGTGGTACCGAATAAAAATTTGCCACGTGAAATTCGATTCCACGTGGCTTTTCACCTCAAAAATATGCGTTTTTTACGCCCGACAGCCCGAATCCCGCCCAAAAAAGCGCTTTTTTGTCCTTTTCGATTCCCGCTAATTGAAAAAAGTGGCATTTTGTCTGTTTTAGGGTATAGAGATTCGGTATATTTTCATTTTTTCCCTCATGTTCGCTGGAGTTGGTTCGATGAAAATAATTTTTGACGAAGAAATGTTGATGAAATCTCAAAATACTCCTGAGAATCATAACAATGAGATGAAATCTCAGAATATTTCTGAGAATAATGAGGTTGAGCAGAGTTTAGATGCGGCAGAAGGACATCGACAGGTACGTTGAGGTCTTGTTTAAATGCAGTTCTAGGTTTTAAAGAGTAATTTATTGCTAATGAAGTTTGCTCTATTTTTAGATGAGTTTTAACGTTAAGTTTCGGTTGGGTGGGATGTGGTGTTATTTAGGAAATATAATGGTGATACATTGGTTGTTATTGTATTTGCTCTCCATTTCTTATTGTTCATTAGAATATTAGTTGGAGTTTGATATTATTTTGGTACTATCTGGTATCATAATGTAAAGTGAATGTCTTGAGGATTTGGTGTTATTTTGGTAGTATTGCAGTGTTATTTTTGTGATATCATAATGTAAAGTGAATGTCTTGAGGATTTAGTGTTATTTTGGTAGATCACAGTGTTATTTTGGTGGTATCATAATGTAAAGTGAATGTCTTGAGGATTTAGTGTTATTTTGGTAGTATCATAGTGTTATTTTGGTGGTATCATAATGTAAAGTGAGTGTCTTGAGGATTTGGTGTTATTTTGGTAGTATCACAGTGTTATTTTGGTAGTATAACAATGTAACGTTTCTTTCATGTGGATTTGATGTTACTTAGGTATAATCACGGTAATACACTAGTTGTTTTTGCAGTTGTTTTCTATTTCTGGTTGTTCGGTATAATATAAGTTGTGGTTTGATGTTATTTTGGTAGTATCACATTTTATTTTGGTAGTATCATAATGTAACGTTACTGTCGTGGGAATTTGGTGTTATTTTTGTAGTATCACAGTGTTATTCATGTGACAGTATCACAATGTAACATTACCGATGCGAGATTTGGTGTTATTGTGGTAGTATCGTAGTGTTATTAAGGTAATGTTGGATCTGCTGAATTGATTTTATTTTAGGAGGCTAGTAACATAGCTTAACGACATTTAATAGTATTATTATGGTATTATTATCTTGTTATTTATGTATTGTAACATTGTATTTATGAAATTTAAATCTGCAGTCACCCGAGACAGATAAATTTCTTAATGCAGTTGTCCACAACAAGAATGAAGCATATGAACAGTATTGTTTTTATGCGCACCATATTAGATTTACTGTGCGAAAGGAACACAGTGGTTTCTGGCCGAATTCAAAGAAGCTGAAGACAAAGGATTTTGTTTGTGGTAAAGCTGATTTCAAGAAAGAGTTAAAGGACACTATCACTGTGAGGTTCAAAAGAGCGGACACATGGACTGGTTGTCCAACAATGATCCGATACTTCGTTGATTTAGATGGCAACTGGTCGGTAAAGAAATTCATAGAAAGTCACAACCATCCGTTGGCGGAGGACGGTGACAAACATCTACTGCGTTCCAGCAGAAAGATGTGTGATATCAGTGCTGATATCCTCAGAACAATTACAAAATCAGGGATTAGAACCAGTGATGCATTCAGATTCATCGCAAATAAGGTTGGAGGAGTGGAGAATCTTGATTGCACAAAGAGGGATGCATATAATTTCATACAAAGAGAGAGAAGAGTTCAGATTGAATTTGGAGATGCTAATTCTCTCATACAATTGTTCACTACCCGACAAGCAGATGATCCAATGTTTGCGTGATACTTCTAAATTGATGAGGCAGGATGTTTGGTGAATTTTTTATGGTGTGACAGGATGTCCATGATTGATTACGACTGTTTTGGGATGTAATAATATTTGATACAAGTTATAGACTGAATAAATACAATTTATGTTGTGCTCCGATTATCGGTGTGAATCACCACTGACAGAATGTTCTATGTGGTGTTGGTTTTTTGTCAGATGAAACAATTGAATCATTCAAGTGGTTATTCAAAGCTTTTATCTGTATAATGGATAACAAACATTCGATAACAATATTCATTGACCAGGATCAAGCAATTTCTAAAGCCATTAAAGAGTGTCTTCCGCAAACCAGACAGATTATGTCAATGACACATCTACAAGAAGTTATCTTCAAAAGTTCATTGTGGCGTGGGTAGCAAGAGAGTGAATGATCTTTTTTATAAATGCTTGAGCAAATGTGACTCTGAAGAGGAGTTTGAAGAAACTTGGGGTGAAATGATCGAGAAAAGAAAACTACACGAGAATGTTTGGTTGGATGAATTGTATAAAATATCAGACATAAGTGGTCAACCGCCTTCAACAAAGTAATTTTTGGAATGGGGATCCTATCAAAGCAAAGAAGTGAGTCCACGAATAAGATTTGTCATGATGTCTCCAAGGCAATAAGCACCCTGACCGAATGTTTTCTGGGTCTTGAAAATGATCTCAAGGATTGAAGAAGAAATGAAAAGGATGAATAATTTAAATGCCAACAGTCTGCAATTTCTCCCACCGTTAAAAGCAGTCCAGTGTTGAGACAGGTTTCAACACTTTACAGTAGGAAGTTATACTCAATCTTTGAAGCACAGTTTCTACATGACTTGTGTGGGCTTGCTGTGGAGTGCTGCAGTACTACGGATTCAGAATTTTATATCCGAACTCTCGATAATAAGGACAGAGCCAGACCCTGGATTGTTAAAGTGGACAGCTGTAATTCTGATATTACGTGTAGTTGTAAAAAATTTGAAATGATGAGTTTATTATGTGCTCACGCTCTAAGGGTTCTGCAGCAAAAAAATATTACAAAAATTCCTGATAAATATATTTTACTTCGGTGGACTATTAATGCGAAAAGGGACATATAACAGTTATGGTTATGCAAATCGCAGAGTTTCAGAAATGTTGCCAAATTCTGCAAGTGGACTCATCTATCTCAACCACATTCATAAATTTGCATATCAGATCGGTACCATATCACGAGACAATGAACTTGCAGAGAAGCTAGTGTTGGAGGGATTTAACAAAATTAAAATCAATGTCGAAGCCGCTATGAGTGGACGAGACCATCCTGAAAATTCAAAATCGAAGAAGAAGAAGACACCCAATAAAGAGCGAAATGTGAATGATCCCATGAAGATGCGGCCAAAATGAATATCCAATGCAAGGCTAAAAGGTTACTGGGAAAAAACAAGAGATGCAAAAGTAAATGTTACATAAAGTATCAAGTTCTGTATTTTTTTGTATATAAAAGATGACTCACTAACAGGTAGTATTATATACAGGAAAACAGAAAGATAATGTTTCAAGCTATGATAACATTCCATAATGCGATCCAGATTTATTTTCAATGACGGATCACTTTACTCAGGTTGCAGAATCGATCATTCTGAAATTTTGTCTGCTCGATTTAGACTTTTTTCCTGATATTTACTCATTAATATTATCAATGTACATGAATTTTCTCAAAAATAACTGAGGGCATATACGAGCTTACCAGATGGACATACATGATAATATATAGAGTACTTATTGTTAAAATTGTTGTATTATTGCTATTTAAGTTGTAACAGACATTTGTTGTACTGTGTTTTTATTTACGAGTTATTATGAGGGCATATTCCTATAATACAGATCACGTTCTACGATTTATATGAACCAGTAGTTGTGAGACAGAATAATAAAACCCGAACAACACCGTAAAAATACCAAAATACAACCGCCGCGGTTTCCTTAAGACAGGTTTATTTCTGTCGATCCATCTGGTTTCATTGGAATCTTTGGCGGCATATTCCAATAAAACCAGTAGTCGTGAGACACGGTAGAATAATAAAACCCGAACAAGACCGTAAAAATACCAAAATACAGCCGCCGCGGTTTCCTTAAGACAGGTTTATTTCTGTCGATCCGCTTGGTTTCATTGGAATCTTTGGCGGCATATTCCAATAAAACCAGCAGTCGTGAGACACGGCAGAATAATAAAACCCGAACAACACCGTAAAAATATCAAAATACAACCGCCGCGGTTTCCTTAAGACAGATTTATTTCTGTCGATCCGCCTGGTTTTATTGGAATCTTTGGCGGCATATTCCAATAAAACCAGCAGTCGTGAGACACGGCAGAATAATAAAACCCGAACAACACCGTAAAAATACCAAAATACAACCGCCGCGGTTTCCTTAAGACAGATTTATTTCTGCCGATCCGCCTGGTTCATTGAAATCTTTGACGGCATATTCCAATAAAAACATCAGTTGTGAGACACGGCGGTTTCCTTAAGACAGGTTTATTTCTGCCGATCCGCCTGGTTTCATTGGAATCTTTGACGGTATATTCCAATAAAAACAGCAGTCGTGAGACATGACAGAATAATAAAACCCGAACAATACCGTAAAAATACCAAAATACAATCGTTACGGTTTCCTTAAGACAGGTTTATTTCTGCTGATCCGCCTGGTTTCATTGGAATCTTTGGCGACATATTTCAATAAAACCAACAGTCATGAGACACGGCAGAATAATAAAACCCGAACAACACCGTAAAAATACCAAAATACAACCGCCGCGGTTTCCTTAAGACAGATTTATTTCTGCCGATCCGCCTGGTTCATTGAAATCTTTGACGGCATATTCCAATAAAAACATCAGTTGTGAGACACGGCGGTTTCCTTAAGACAGGTTTATTTCTGCCGATCCGCCTGGTTTCATTGGAATCTTTGACGGTATATTCCAATAAAAACAGCAGTCGTGAGACATGACAGAATAATAAAACCCGAACAATACCGTAAAAATACCAAAATACAATCGTTACGGTTTCCTTAAGACAGGTTTATTTCTGCTGATCCGCCTGGTTTCATTGGAATCTTTGGCGACATATTTCAATAAAACCAACAGTCATGAGACACGGCAGAATAATAAAACCCGAACAACACCGTAAAAATACCAAAATACAACCGCCGCGGTTTCCTTAAGACAGATTTATTTCTGCCGATCCGTTTGGTTTCATTGGAATTTTTGGCGGCATATTCCGATAAAATCAGCAGTCGTGAGACACGGCAGAATAATAAAACCCGAACAACACCGTAAAAATACTAAAATACAACCGCCGCGGTTTCCTTAAGGCAAGTTTATTTCTGCGGATCGTCGTACGCTTTAAACGAATACAATTTGAACACGACCGTGACGAAACCATAATACAACCACCGCTCGTCAAAAACGACAGGAAAATAAAACCTGAACAACACCATAGAAATACAACCACCGCGGCATATTCCAATAAAATGTGAAGACGACCGTGAAGATACCAAAATACAATCGTACATATACTCCACAAAATAAAAAATATTTGAATACTGCAAAGTTAAAACCACAATATATTACAACAAAATGAATATTGCAGAGGTAAAACCACACTGCATCGATATATATTGAACTACCTCCATGAAGAATTAGGGCTAATGCATCATTTGGTCATTCCCAATCCATCCATTGCAGAGTACATCATCCATCATACCCAGATCAATATATATTGAACTATCTCTTAAGTGGACAATAAAGTCATTCCTGAAGGGTAAAAATAATACATATATAACATCACATTAATAAACTTCTGATGGAACGACCTATTGGTTACAGCTTACTTTACAGGGTATTGTGACAAGCACTGATTAATACATGTTTGCATTTCAACAGAGATCAATGCTCGCCCCGGGAAATCAACGTGTCTCTCGGTCACTGAGGACTACACATAAGCAAAGCTATCAACAAAATCAATTGAAATAAACTACATATAAGAAATTGATCCAAATTAGGTAAGAAATACCAATGTTGCAGATACGTCCACTACATGAGCAGAGGAAGGTACATATACTACTAACTGCAAAGATGTTTCAGGTATTGGAGAGGTGACAACAATATTAGGCAGTTTGGGGGTGGCAGCAGTAACAACAACTGGCTGATCTGAGGTTGCAGTATCAAGTATTTGCTCGATAATCTCTGAAATTTGTACATGTGTTTTCTCTAGAGAGCCAGTACTGTCCTCATCAGTCTTTGTTTCCTCGGCAGATAAAATCTTCTCAGCAACCTCTGTTGTTTTCCTCCGCTTATATTCAAAGGTTGTGAAAGGAGAGCTCACAACCTTCTTCCTACGACTGCGTCGGCCCTTCACCCTATGCAATAAACTTGTAATCAACTGGGTGGGAGGCTGGGCAGGTTCCTCAGCATTGTATGGTATTCCAGCAGGAGCAGAGGGGGGCTGGGAAGATTCCTCATCAACACAAGTAGTTATAACAGTAGGGGAGGGAGGCTGGGGAGATTGCTCTTCAGCATGTTGGATTCCAGCAGATACAAGAGGAGAGGGGGTCTCGGCAGATTGCGCTTCAGCATGTTGGATTCCAGCAGATATAGGAGGGGAGGGGGGCTGGGCAGATTGCTCTTCAGCATCTGTGACTACAACAGGAGGGGATGGAGGAAATTCCTCGTCAGCTTGTGGGATTATAACAGGAGATGAGGGGGGCTGGACATATGCTTCTTCTTCTAGTTCTATTCCAACATCAGCACTGTCATTTTCATGTTTTTCCATTTTATTATGTAATTTCAACATCTGGTCTTGCAGACCCGAAACTCCAACAGTAATTGTATTTAGAGTCCCTCGGAACTCGCTGAACCATTTCTCCTGTCCTTTGATAAGATCAATCAGAGATTCCAGGTTCTTGTTCATTACATTGAAAATTGGTATTGGGGCTTTTTCCCCTTCAACAACGGGCCCCATATCAAATGCTACAGGAGGTTCTGCTCTAATCTCAGGCTGACGAATTTCAGAGACATCAGGAAGTCCCTCATCTGGATTGGTCAGGAAATTTTGTTCCTCCTCTTGTAGGTCCAATAATTTGTCATTGACCTGCAAGACATTTCAGGTAACAGAAACCTTAATTACTATTCTAAAAATAAGTTATTGAACAACAGCGTAAATGACTTGTCTATTCACTGGTCAGCCTCTTAAAGGCCACATCTATTTGCGAGGAGTTCAAGCTAACAGTTGTTGGCCATCTCAACATCCTCGGTTTGGCATTAGCATTGGCAGGCGTTACCACAGAAGTATGCTAAAAAAACCAGAGCTGCATAAAAGATAGACAATATTGAACATAAAAGATTATTAATAAACATTAACCATGTTCAGGTTCTACAATATGCTGACCGTAAGCAAATAAAGAAACCCATTTATGTATCCAATCGGCTTGTTCCTCAATAATTTGATGGCCACTGAATTCATTTGTTCTATAAGAAAATCACAGAGCGTAGCAGACCAGTTAAATGAGGCAAATGTCTCTATGTTCTCCCCAAAGTTGTTAAGTCCTTCAGGTACACTAAAATTGCTTGAGCAAAAGAATAGATTATATAACAAAAATTTTATAAACAATTTAGTAAACGGGGTAGAAGACCCCCCTCTTTCGAAGTCCAAGAGATTGTTTCTCATCTGCTGGGCATCCACGCCACAAGACGGACGTTTTCTCCACTTTAGCACTGCACCTCTGTTTGATATGCCAATTAGCAGGGCAACTTCATCGGCAACAGCCGCAACTCCTTCTCTCCAATTTTGAAAACCATTTTATCTTGCTGCCAACATTGCAAGATCTGTAGTGTCAAAACTTTCTCTTGCGGATATGGAGGGAGGTCGAAAAACTGTACAACATTCTTTGCTCTTAGCTCGTTTCACTAAGGGATCAAGCTAAGATATGGTTAAATTCATTAGCACCTGAATATATCAGAACATGGGAAGATTTGTCACAAAATTCTTATCTAAATATTTTTCACATTAAAAAACTGCTAAGCTTAGAAATGATATCACATATTTTTGTCAGTTTGAAGGAAAATCAATTTATGAAGCCTGGGAAAGATTTAAAGATCTTCTTATAAAGTGTTTACACCATGCTTTGTCAGATTGGTTAATAATTCAAACTTTTTATAATTGATTGGTTGGATTTCTTAGATCGATAATTGACGCTGCTGCTGCTGGATCATTAATATCAAAACCATTCGATGAAGCATATTCATTAATTGAATAGATGACTACTTATAATTTTCAATGACTCTCTGAAAGGGTTAATCCGAAAAGAGTAGCTAGTATTCACGATTCTGATGCAATATCTATGTTAGCTGCTTAAATAGTTGTTATATCGAAGAAGATAAATCAATATGCAATGAATTATTCTCAGACAGCACCTGTGCTTGAGGAAAACACATTGGGAAAAATGATAAAATCTCAATCTTCTAATGAGACTTTAGATGCAATTAACAATCGTTCTAATAATCCTTATGTCAATTATTATAATCTTTGTTGAAAGAATCATCCGAACTTTAGTTGGAGTAACAATAATTATAATGCTGCAAATCCGCAATGGGGGAACAATACTGCGAACCCATTGGAAAACTCTAACAATCAAAAGAATCAAGCTTATAAACCTTATTCCCCCGAGTTTTAATAATTTGCAGAGTAAGGAGAAAAAGTTATCAATGGAAGAATTGATATTGCAAATAGGAAGTCAATTACAGAGTCAATGAGCTGCAATTAGGAAAATAGAAAATCAAATGAGATGTATTGCTACCGCACTTAGCAATTGACCTTCAGGAACATTGCCTAGTAATGTGAAGTAAATCCTAAAGATCAGAATAAAGAACAAATTAAAGTTATTCAACTAAGAAGTGGAAAAGAATTAGAAAACGGAGTTCAACAAGAAGTTGAAATTGAAAAAGATAAGGTGGAAAATGAAAAATCTAGTAAAGATTTTTATTTTGAAGTAGAAAGTCCTATTAAACCAATGAAAATCTCTATAGAAATACCCTCACCTCCATTTCCTCAAGGATTGAAGCAGAAAAATAGAGAACCAATTTTCTAAATTTTTGGAAATTTTAAGGAAATTAACGATAAACATTCAATTTGTTGAAGCTTTGGAACAAATGTCAAGTTATGTGAAGTTCATGAAAGATATACTTAATAAGAAAAAAAAAGTTTGTAGATAATGAGACTGTTGCACTCAGTGAAGAGTGTAGCGCTATAATTCAGAAAAAAACTTTCTGAAAAACTTAAAGATTCTGGAAGTTTTACAATTCCTTGTGCTATTAGTGAACGATTTTATGAAAAAGCTTTATGTGATTTAGGAGTCAGTATTAATTTTATGTCGTTATCAATTTTTAGAAAGTTCGGCTTAGGAGATATGTTATCTACTACTGTAACTCTTCAGTTAGCTGATCGTTCGATTACCTATCCTAAAAGAGTTACAGAAGATGTTTTAGTAAAGATTGATAAATTTATCTTTCTTGTGGACTTTATTGTATTAGATATAGAGAAAGATAAAGAAATTCTTACCATTTTAGGAGACCATTCCTGGCCATTAGAAGAGCTTTGATAGATGTGCAAAAAGGAGAACTAACTATGAGAGTTAGTGATCAAGAGGTTACATTTAATATTGTAAAATCAATGAGATACCCTGCAAAAGAGCAAGAGATTGAATACTTCAGAATGGATATTAACAAATATTTAAGCCGTGAATATTTTAAGAAGACTTTTGAAAGAGAATTTGACAAGGAATATATGGAATATCAAAATGAGGATAAAATTCAAGATTAATCTGTGGAAGTGAGTAAAGAGGATTTGGATTATGTTCAGAAAAAATTTGAAAAGTTAAATACTATTGAAAATAACAAAAATTTGATTTCATCTGTTGAGAAACCTCATGAACTAGAACTGAAAACACTTCTTACACATTTGAAGTTTGCATTCTTAGGAGATTTATCTACATTATCTGTTATAATATCCTCAAAATTAACTGATAAGCAAGAACAACAGTTGTTGGAAATTTTGAAAATATATAAGAGTCTTTAGATGGACATTAGCTGATATTAAAGGAATCAATCATTTAATCTGTATGCATAGAATTTTATTAGAAGATCAACATGAACCAAGAGCTGATCCTCAAAGGAGATTAAATCCTATGATGAAAGAAGTTGTGAAGAAAGAAATTTTAAAATAATTAGATGCTGGAATAATATATCATATTTCAGACAGTGCTTAGGTAAGTCCAATTCACCGTGTTCCAAAGAAAGAAGGCGTAACTGTAGTGACAAATGAACATAACAAATTAATATCAACACGACAAGTCATTGGTTGGAGAATCTGTATAGATTATAGAAAATTAAATTCTGCCACCAAGAAGAATCATTTTCCTTTATTTTTCTTGGACCATATGTTAGATAGGCTAGCTAGGCACAAATGTTTTTGCTTTCTAAATGGATAAACAGGTTATCATTATTACACTAAGATAATATATTATTTTAAGCACATATTTTATGCTTATTTTTTGTGATATTGTACTTTAAAGAATGATATTTTCATGTTTTTATTGCAGATATATTATTTTTAGGCATTTGGAGCAAAATGACAAAAATGACAAATTTTGGAACAAAAACAACGAATTTGATACACTATGATGCGTTAGATTGGCACATGATGCATCGAAGACGAGTTGTTACAAATTAAGATGGTTCGAGACGAATTTTGCGCGAATTTTCAAAGTGACACTTGTTCTACACATATATTGGAGTAATTTAATGCATCTAGACACTTTGGAATGTTCTTTTATAAAGGGATATGTCTTTGGATTAAATGACACATCTTTTGAATTCAAAAGAGTTGACTTTTGGAGGGGAATTTTGAATTCTTTTTCAAAGGAGACAACCCAAAATAAAAGAGAGGACTTCATAGAGTTGAAAGAGACGAGAAAGGGAGAGAGAAAGTTCGCGTGAGAGGCAAAAGTAGAGAAGAGGATATTTTCTTCTAGTGTTGTAAGAGGAGAGTGAATGTGAGATATTTCTTTTTCATTACACTTCTAAGAGAGAATTGAGTGGGATTGTAAAGAGAAGGGCTTGGAGAGAACTTTTAGGGATTTGTTTGGGAAGAATTGTGAGATAAATTATGTCTTATTTCTTTTATTTTGTAAAATTATTTTAATATATGAAATTTGTGTTTTGTCGTATTCTTCTCATAAATTCTGAGTAGTCTTCTTTATCCTTCTCCATATTTGAGATTTGATTTTGTGAAGAATTGATTTTATTTTTTACGGTTTTAAATGTTAATAATTTGTGATGATTTGAACTTCGATCTTCATTTAATTTTCGATCTGGTCAATTGAAATGTTAAACTTGTTGAGAGACATGTTCTGGAAAAAAAATAAATTTCTACAACATTGGGAGAATCACATTTGATTTCATGGGAGAGTGTGTCATCCATAGGATTGAGTGCAAATAAATAGGAAAATATACTTTGTTAGATGTAGAATTGAAGATTTTAAGGTGACGAATTAAAATCTCTAATTTGGTCCAGTTGATTGGAAACTAATGCGAAATTGTTAGCTCTCAGGTGAGAGAGTAGTGTGAGCTCTGAAGTGGCAGTCGATATTCTCCCAGCCTAACCACAATATTAAAGTCCAAACTCTGGATTAGTCAATGTTCTTTATAACACTCGGAAGAGGGTAAAAAATAGGATTTCTCATATTTGTCACAAAACAGATTTTATATATATTTTCAAATGATTTTAATTTTTTCACAATCCATATACTCATTTAAGGGGAATGATGCTTTTTTAAATTTGAATTTTCCATCAAAACAAAAACTTTGTTTAGTTTTCGTAATTTTACTTTTGAAAGTTAGTTTTTAGTCAGTTAACTTTGTTTTTCAACTGTATTTTTGTAATTTCAAAAATTTATTTAAAGGATTTTTCAACTTTCCTGTGAGATCGATGTCTATCACTCCATTAGAGTCTTTTATTAGTTTAGAGATACGTATACTTGCGTTGATTTTAATGGTGATTTAACAGTTTAAAAAGAATTTTAAAAGATAAACTATTTTCATAAAAGGTATTTATGTTGGGATTATATTACATATTAATTATATATCTACCGTGTGTAAATTTGTAATATTGAAAAATATTTACAAAATTTACACACTAAATCTACCTGTCATCAATCATCAAATACCTATTGCTCCAGAGGATAAAAAAGAAAACAACATTTACTAGTCCTTATGGAACGTTTGTTTTACGAAGAATGTCATTTGAATTATGTAATGCACCTGCAACATTTCAAAGATGTATGATGTCAATTTTAAGTGATTTGATTGAAAAAGGATTGAAGTCTTTATGGACGATTTTTCTGTATTTGGAACTTCATTTGAAATATGTTTAAATCATTTAGAGAAAGTTCTGGAACGTTGTGAGAAGATTAATCTTGTATTGAACTAGAAAAAATGTCAATTCATGTTTGTAGGAGGAATTGTGCGTGAAGATAAAATTTTAGAAAATGATATGGAAGTAAATCCTGCAAAAATACAGGTTATATCAAACCTACCTCCACCTACTACAGTAAGAGGGGTTAGGAGTTTTTTAGGACATGTTGGATTTTACAAGAGATATATTAAATTTTTTTCAAAAATTACTAAACATTTATGTCAACTTCTGAAAAAAGATACAAAATTTGACTTTAATAAAAATTGTCTTAACGCCTTTGAATATTTAAAGGAAAAATTGATCACTGTTCCTATAATTATTTCACCTGATTGGGAGAAATATTTTGAATTAATGTGTGATGCAAGTGACTATGCTATTTGAGTTGTTTTAGGATAGAGATATGATAAGATTTTTAAAATTATATATTATGTTTGTTAGACTCTTAATGATGCTCAGATTAATTAAATCATCACTGAAAGAGGATTATTAGTAATTGTGCATGCTTTTGATAAGTTTAAATCATATCTGATTGGAGCTAAATGTGTTTTGCATACTGACCATTCGACTATTAAATATTCGATGCAAAAGAAGGATGTTAAACCAAGATTAATTAAATAGGTACTTCTCATGCAAAAGTTTGATTTTGTAATAATGAATAGAAAATGGATTGATAATCAAATTTCTGATCATCTATCTAGGCTAGAACAGAAAAAAATACTTGATTTAGAAAAAGAAATTAATGAAACTTTTTCCGATGAACAATTTTATGCTGTAAAATGATGGGAAATATCTTTGTATGTTGATATTATAAATTATTTTCAGAAGTATCATGATTTTGAATATGGAGGTAATTTTGGAAATGATAGAACTGTTCAAAAAATTTTAAAATCTGAATTTTATTGACCAACTCTATTTAGAGATAATATATATATAT
>JXCR01146159.1:50126-100221 GCA_002079205.1 Phalaenopsis hybrid cultivar
GTGATCGGTGTCAGAGAGTAGGTAATATTTCAAAAAGAAATGAAATGTCTCTAAATTTTAATTTAGAAATTGAAATTTTTTATGCATAGGGATTATATTTTATAGGACCATTTATAGCTTTATTCGAAAATATATATATTGATTGCAGTGAATTATGTTTCAAAATGGATTGAAGCAATCACTTTACCTAAATGTGATGTTCGGAGTGTTTCAAAATTTTTAATTAAAAATATTTTTACAAGATATGAAATGCCAAGTGTAATCATTACCGATGGAGAATCTCTTTTTAGGAATTCAGTAGTTGCAAGGTTGGTTGACAATATAATTTAAAGCATAAAATTGCAACTGCTTATCATATTCAGACTAGTGGTTTAGCAGAAGTATTTAATTGTGAAATTAAGAGAATTTTGGAAAAGAGTGTTAATCCTAATAAAATAGATTTGTCTGTTAGATTAGATACGACATTATGAGCATATATAACTGTTTATAAGACATTTATAGGAATGTCCCCATGTATATTAATTTTTGGAAAGACTTGTCACTTACTAGTTGAATTAGAGCATAAAGCTTATTGGGTTATAAAAGAATTCAATTTCAATTTGAAAGAAGCTGGTAAGAAAAAATTATTATAATTTAATGAACTTGAGGAAATTATGAATGAATCTTACAATAATGCAAGTATTTATAAGAAAGAGATGAAAGAATAACTTGATCGGAAGATAATAAAAAAAGAATTTGAACATAGACAAGAAGTTTTATTATACAATACAAGATTGAAATTATTTTCTAGAAAATTGAAGTCTAGGTGGAAAGGGTTATTCAGAGTTATAAAAGTCTATCCCTATGAAGCAGTTAATATTGAAGACCCAAGACTGAAAAAATATTTAAAGTGAATGGACATAGATTGAAACCATATTTTGATGGTCAAAGACCAACTTTTAAAAAAATTGTAATATTGGGTCACCCATAATGAGATTGGAAATGTCAGACTGACGCTATTAAACCAAGCATTTTGTGGGAGACAACCCATATGAATTGTTATTTAGTTTGCTTTTGAGTTTTTTGAGTTTGAAATATTTTACGTATATTTATGTTTAGGTTTTTATGAAGTCCGGCTTTTAAAAAAAATTGTAATATTGGGTCACCCAGAATGAGACTGGGAATGTCAGACTGACGATATTAAACCAAGGGTTTTGTGGGAGACAACCCATATGAATTATTATTTAGTTTGCTTTTGAGTTTTTTTAGTTTGAAATATTTTACGTATATTTATGTTTAGGTTTTTATGAAGTCCATGTATTTGAGAAAAATATTTAGAAACATTTTTATTTGCCTAATTTTATGGAAAAATTCAGAATTTATTAGATCAAAATCGAAATAGTGATATTTTTGGAGCTGACACATGATGTGCTAGATTGGCGCATGATGCGTCGAATTCCAGAGAGCTGGCGCGTGATGCGCCAGATTTGGTGCATAATGCACTGCGACTACGAAAATTACTTAAACGTTTCAAAAGGCGATTTTTGACTGTTTCTTCTCCTTATAACTCCTAAAAATTGAATCCTAAGTCTATTTTACGGGGGAAAATGAGGGAAAAACCACTAGATTTCATATCCAATGGCTTCCCACTCCAAAAATACTGCAAGATTTGGAATTTTCAACCGAAGAAAGTTTGTCAGATTCGATGCCCATAAATTACATGATCGAGTTCTAGTGAAGAAGAGACTAATCAAAGAAAGGAGATTTGTGAATCGAAGATTCAACATACCGAATACTCGAAGAGTGGAAGAGATTATTGCGCAGAGACGCTGGGAATTGTTTTGCTACACTGCTGTCGTTGCCGTCGTCCCTGTGGTGAAAGTGTTTTATGCAAATTTTCATGGGATCAACCAAGGAACAGTCTATGTGCAAGGCAGGTTTGTGCAGTTCACTTCTTCAAGAATAAACGAGAAGTTTATGATTGAGAATGTGTCTATCTACCATTATGCGAATTTTACCCCTACGAGAGAATATGAATGAACTCTACCAGTACCTTACGGATGAAGATGTGAATTGGGAGGCCAGAGATGATGGGAATGTAAGTTTTTCGTCATCATTGTTAAATTGTACTTCTAAGCATGACACTTCTTTATTGCATCATAATTACTGCCCGCCATGAACATCAGTAAGGTAACTAAGGATAGCGCTATTTTAAATTATTGTATTCAAATCAGAAAGTTTGTTGATATTAGAGCTATAATTGTAAAATCGGTTTTGGGTTTGATTGTGAATGGATCTGCAACTGGACTTGGACATTCATCCACTATTTTGCTATTGTGTAGTCAATCGCAAGTACGTTATGATAGTTGCGAAAAAGTGTTTCCTTGGAAGCTGATGGATCTTGAAGTCTATTGTAGTTGTATTGGAATGGGAGATGAAACTGATATGAATGTGCTGATGGATCAAGGATTTCAGAATTCATTGTCTATTCAGCCCTACTATAATTTGAATGCACTTTTGAAGAGAATCAAGAAGATAGAGAAAGAGATGCAGAATCTTAGCATGTGATTGAGAATATTTCTGAAATGTTGGATCATCTAGATTTGAAACTGAGGAACATTTTGAACATATTGGGCATATTGAAGATGGTTTGGTGCGTATGTTCAAGAAACATTCTTGGATTGGAGAGGATTCAACTGATGAGTTTCCATATCGACTCTTCTACAATCTGTATGTTCACTACCAATCAATGGAAGATATCCAGGAGGACGAGAGTGAAGAAGATGTTTGAACTTAATTTATGCACAGAACGTTTTGTTTAGTACTGCTTGTGCTAGTTTGTTAAGTTAGATTGCATTTCCTTTCTATTGTTGCATTATTTATGTTTATGCTTAGTATTTTAATGTTTAGATTTCGGTATTAGGATGTTAGTTTGCTTTAGAACACTGAATTTGATGTTTGTTGGCTTGAAAACTATTAGTTTGTATTGCCGTGGATTTTATATATAAATGTGAGGTTTGTGTTGTTTGTGAAAGTTTGGTGTTAGAATGATGTTTGTGTATGCTTAGAAATGTTCATTTGAGTTAATTAGAGGTTGACATAAGGCGGTACGGAGCAGATTTCCACATAAACTGAAACATGATGAATTTAAGCTCTGGTGCATGATGCGCCAGATTGACGCATGATGCGCCATTTTACATAGCGTTGGCGCATGATGCGCCAAGACCCGAACACGCCATATCACCTAAAAAACCTCGAAATCGCACGGACAAGATTCATTTTCATTTCTTGGATCGTCTCATACCTCTAAACTTTAACCTAGGGCTTCTTATTGAGAACGGTAGAGAAGATTTTGGAGGCAAAAAATCATAGATTTCATATTCTTTTGGTAAGAGCTTCACTTTTACTTAGAAATTTTTTATTTTCATCATGGGATTTTCCTATATTATGGAAGATCCGAAATTTGAGATTTTTTACGAAAAAACTTGAAGAAAACTCATGGTGAAAAGTTTCTTACCAAATAATCTTATTTGATGAGTTAAATTTTTATTTGATAATTTGTTTGAAATTTATTTGAATTTTTGTGGAATTTCCAATGGCCCCCGAGTTAAGAGAGGAAGGATGTCCGAGGATTTTGATTTACGAAGATTCGTTAACTTCAAGGCCCAACATAGTTACAATACACAAATGGAGACCAGAAGATTGATCAAAGAACGGACATTTGCAAACCCGGGTGGCGAGATCGAAAGGTTGATTATTGTCAGAAATTGGGAAAGATTCTGCTACTTCACTGCAGTAGCGATTGTCCCAGTGATTCGGGAGTTTTATTCCAACTTGAGGTTCACTACTGGTGACCACATATTGGTTAAAGGTAAACAAGTGGAATTTACTGTTGATCGGATCAAAACTTTTTATGGGTTGAGAAATGTATTCTGTAATGAATATGTTGTATTCGTGTTGACTGATTCATCATTGGATGAAGTGTTTGCATTTTTTACTGATGGAAGAGGAAGATTAAGAATAATAAAATAGTTAACTTCCCCGCTTCCATGTTGACTAGTCAGTCAAAAGTATGACATCACTTTATTTCTACTAGATTATTGCCAACGAATCATCTTGTCGATGTTACGAAAGATAGAGTTGTGTTGAACTATTGCATTCAGAACATGAAAGTAATAGATGTTGGTGCACTTGTAGTTCATCATGCTCGAAGTATGGTTGATAGTTCTACAGCTAGTGGTTTGGGATACTCTGCTCTGATTTTCACTTTATGTGAACAATCAGGAGTAGAGTACCATAAAAATGAAGAAAGATTACAACCACAGAGTCATATTGGGAGGCATATGATTCAAAGAGTTGAATCATTTGTTGAATATAGAGGGGGTAGAAGGGATAGACCCTCTACATCAGCTGCAGGGGCATCTACTTCTCGCCCTGCATCATTAGAAAATATTATGGACCAACTCATGATTCAACAACTGGACATAATTAATATTTAGGGTCAGTTGGGAGAGATTGGAGCAAGAAATGCTTATAATGATGAATATCAGCAGAGGAGAGTTCAGTATGATATAGATTTTGAGAATGCTTTGGCGAGACATCTTAGGGGAGAGCCCAATGTGAAATTTCTTCCTTGTCCCAGTTTCACTCCCTATGCTCCTATTCGGGATGAAGATGAGGAAGAAGAAGAATAAGGTGATGATGATGAGGGAGATGAAAACTGATACTTTTATGAGTCTAGTGTAGTTTGCTTTTGTGTTTGTTTGTTATTTGTGATTGAAATGTGTTGTATTTTCATTTAAGAACTATTGTAATAAAAATTTTCATGTTGTGTTGTGGACATAATTGTAATAATAACTGTAGACTTTTACTTTTTTTGCATTTTTAGTATTTTCAGTTTTTTTTAGAATTTTCGTATTTCTGTTTTTAATTCTCAGCAAATTCTTTAAAATATATTATATTTCATTTAATGTTTTAAAGTCTGTATGTTTTTAAAGTTAGTACTTGCAGTATACCAGAGTCCAGTTTCATAATCAGAAATCTTCTACAGGTCAGTTTTTATTTTCATGCATTTACTGTTTTTTTTCAGCTACTAAAATTTTGTACTAAAATATTTTTAAAATTACTTAAAAGCATAAGTTTGGGGGGATGAAAACTTTTTTTGAAAAAACGTAAACTAAATTTTATTTGTCCTCAATTAACTATATTTTTAAAATTAATTTAACATGACCTGAGGATATTAAAATTTAACTTTAAATGACTATATTTATGTTTATAAATATTATGATAAATTTAGATAAAAAGTTTTTAATAATGAAGGTCAATTTTAAAGTTAAAGATATTTTGTATGATAAGATAAGATTATGTTTTTCTATTAAAAGTAAAAGTTGTGTTTTTGAAGTATTAAGAATTTTAGAGTTTCCTGTGAAAAGAAAATAATGAGACTTTATGAAAAATCATAAAATAATATGAATTTATAAAGTGAAGAAATGTATGGAGTTTTTACTTTAAGAAGAGGATAATGAAATTTAAAACTATTAAAGACTATCCAGATATAGTAATCCTCACTCGAAAAAAAGAGAAAAAGAAAAAAAAAGAAATTATTAAAAAGATCCTGAAAGAAAAAAAAGTGAGGAGAAGCTTGAGGAGACGTCTAATAAAAAATTGGTTTCACTTGAATCAAATTAAAGGAGTTTTATTACACTTTCTAAACTTGTATTGTAGTATTAGTAACATTCTTAGTAAAGTCTTCATGAAGTTCTTTTTCATATGAATATTCTAAATGTCATTAATATGACAAATTGCAATTTTCTTGAAATGAATAGAGATTCGTAAATCTTAAATTTGATTAATAAGTATTCCTAGACATGAATTTGAATCTAAGTTATTAAAGGTTTTTTTTAAATTTTGTTATTCTATTAATTAAACTAAAGTATAGAAGTTGTAAGTAAATCTTTATCTTAAGTCATAAGTTTTTATGCAATAAAAATGTCACTTGAGGATAAATAACATTTAAGTTTGGGGGATTTTGATACACCACATAATACACTGTTTTAAGTACATATTTTGTGTTTATTTTTTTGTGATATTGCATTTTAAATAAGGGTATTTTCATTTTTTCGTTGCAAGTATATCATTTTTAGGTATTTGAAGTAATAATGTCAAAAATGACGAACTTTAGAGCCAAAACAGCAAATTTTGGAATTTTGTCGTATGATGCGTCGTTGACAAAGGCTTAGCGCATGATTTGCTAGAGAAGACTTTTTGCGGATTTAGGCGGTTCTAGGCGAATTTTGCCATAATTTTCAAATGGACGCTTGTTCTACACATCTATTGGAGTAATTCAATTTATCTAGAAACTTTAGAAGGTTCTTTTATGAAGGGATATGTCTCTTAGATCAAATGACACATCTTTTGAATTCAAAATAATTGACTTTTGGAGGAAAGTTTAGAGGGAATTTTGAATTCTTTTTGAAAAGTTGCAGCCCAAAATAAAAGAGAAAGATTTCAAGGAGTTGAAGGGGGGACGAAAGGGACAAGAAAGTGGGGGTGGCGTGAAAGGCAAGGAGAGAAGAAGAGATTTTTTCTAGGGTTGTAAGGGGAGAGGGAATGTGAGAGATTTTTTCTTCATTACACTTCTAAGAGAGAATTGAGTGTGCTTGTAAAAAGAGAAAGATTTGGAGATAATTTCTAGGGATTTGCTTGGGAAGCATTGTGAGATAAGTTGTCTTTTATTTCTTTTGTTTTGTAAACTTATTTTTATATATGAAATCAATGTTTTATGTATCGTTCTCATGAATTCTGAGTAGCCTTCTTTATTATTCTCTTTACTTTGAGATATGGTTTTGTGAAGAATTAGTTTTGTTTTCTATGGTTTTAAATATTAATAATTTGTGACGATTTGAACTCCGATCTTCATTTAATTTTTGATCTGGCCAATTGAAATGTTAAAACATGTTGAGAAACATATGTTCTGAAAAGGGCTATGATTTCTACAACAAATGGGAGAATCACATTTGATTTCATGTGAGAATAAGTCATCTATGAAATTGAGTATAAATAAATAGAAAAATATACTTTGTTGGATGCAGAATTGGAGATTTTAAGATGACATATTAAAATTTCTATTTTAGTCCAATTGATTGGCAACTAATGCGAGATTGTTAGCTCTGAGGGGAGGGAGTAGTGGGAGCTCTGGAGTGACAGTCGGTATCCTCCCAGCTTAACAACGGAATTATGGACCAAACTATAGATTAGTCAATTTTCTTTATAGCACTGAGAAGAGGGTAAAAAATAGGATTACTCCTATTTGACACAATAATTTTCGTATATATTTTTTAGTAATTTTAATTTCTTCACAATCCATATACTCATTGTAAAATGGAAAGATGTTTTCTTAACTTTGAATCTTCCGTCAACAAAAACTTTGTTTAATTTTCGTAATTTTACTTTTGAAAGGTTAGTTTTTCGTTAGTTAACTGTCTTTCAACTACATTTTATATGGCATTCACTTTAGTAGTTAATATTCAAACTTCACATTTTACTTTTTTTTGGTATTTTTAAATTATAAAATAATTTTAAGAATTTACTTATAGGTTTTTCCAACTTTCCTGTGGGATCAATATCTAGGACTCTATTAGAGTCATTTATTACTTGAGTGATACGTATACTTGCGTTGATTTTAAAGGTGATTTAGCAGTTAAAAAGATTTTTAAAGATAAAGTATTTTCATAAGATGTATTTTTGTTGGGATTATATTGTATATTTATTGTTATATCTGCCGTGTGTATTTTATAATATTGAAAAATATTTACAAAATGTACACACAATCTACCCGCATCACATAAGCAATAAAAGAATCGATAGAATTATGTACTAAGTATGTGTCAACAAGAAATATATGTCTATCTACCTTCTCCCGAGGTAGGTACGCTTAGTATCCTATTAGTTTTACACAACCAGCTATCACCTAGAAGCTCCTAATAGAAACAGATTTTGAATTATAATTCCTTAAAGTTACATTACCGCCTAATCTATTTCAACATAGCAACTGAACAATGTGAGTGCACTGAAGTTGCAAGATCACCGCTCTCTCGAGTCTTAGTTTCACTTACAACAGATTTTAAAATAATTTATTGCGATTTAAGTTATGTCAATGAAACAAAGAAGATATTACTCATCACATAGAAATAAAAATTATTCTATCATAAAATAATTTTTCCTACCTATGATACTACTTCATATTAAAAGAAAAGAGTAAAATATACTCACGAAACATGGATAAAACACAACATAAAACTTCATTAAATCAATGCAAATCCACTAGAATGTGTTTAAAACAATTATAAGATAATGAAGAACACAACACTTAGTATTTTCCCTCTGAAAAAAATATGAAAATTCCTCTAATAAAGCCTCTCGCTGATCCATACATTGCTCATACAATTTCCTACACATCTCTCAAAATCCTTCACCAATCCCTCCAGAAAAGGTAGAAATCTACATCTCTCTCACACACGCCTCTTTGAAGATGCACGCCAACTCTCCTCTATCTCCCCCTCATGAAAGACGTCAGCCCCCCTTTTCAAAGAGAAACCAAACACCTTATTTCAAGAGACACATCTTCACTCCAAGAGACACATTGTCATTCCAAAAGATGTGAAGTGTCAAAAGATGTCTTTCCAAATGTCTAGATTCATTTCATAACACTTTGGGGCATGCATAACCACCCAAAATCTTCTAGAACAACCCGGAATTGCCCAAAACTGCCTCTGAACCGTTTCTTGCGCATAGGCGCCACTTTCTGGGCGAGACTGGCGTCACCCTGTTGGCAACACATCTGTTTCGCTTCGTTTCGTCCTGTTTCAGCTCCAAACCGCTCAAAGTGTTATGCTTATAAAATAAACATGAAAATAATATTTCTTTAAAGTGTAATTTCTTTAAAAAATATGTAATAAATATAAAGGAGACTGAACATAGAAAGACATATCAAAATATGTTATATCAGAATTTTTGTCCTTGTTCGATTTGACTTCAAATAGCATCATAACATCATTTTTGCTTATTTTCCTCAAAACTCCATCTCTTGTACCTGGAATCAAAAACATGTAAAATATATTTCTTTAAAGTGCAATATCATTAAAAATAAACATAGAATGTATATGAAAAAGTAGGTAATTTTTAGTCGTGACAATACCCTCAAACTTAAACGTTACTTGTTCTCAAGGAACATTATAACTTTAAAAATCAAATTTGTTGATTTGAGGTATTAGGTTTCAGTAGAGTTTCTTATAATTTTGTCTCAGAAATGTTATAGTGTAGCTTAGGAGAAATTCTAGCAAATCAACGTATGCCTGGGGTGTAAGAATATCTCATATTTAACATAAGAATCTTGATTTTCTCTTTACTTTGAAAGTTATTGAAATTTGTCAAACTAAAGATTCTTAGAAAGTTTAAAAACAGAATTTAAGCACTCTACCTATATCAATTTTGACCAATACTTTTTTTGAAATAAGAATAAGTTTAGAATTGTTTCGAAGTTTTCTTTTTTAAAAAACTAAAGTGAAACTAATTTTTTATTAGATTTCTTATCAAGCTTCTCCTCACTTTTCTATTCTTTTTTACTTTCTTTATTCTTTTCTTTTCTTCTTTTTCCCTTTTAATTTTTACTTCAGGATCTTGTTAATCATTGTTTTTTTTTCAAGTGAGGATTACTATTTTTGAATAGGCCTTTAATAATATTGAATTTCACTTAGCTCTTCCTAAAATTAAAAACTCAAAACTTTCATTCACTTTTTAAAGGTGTAATTATTAGTTTGAAAAATATTTCAATAAACTCAATTCTCATAAATATTCAACTCATTTCTATCATAAATAGCAAAATTAACTTTCTAATATTTTCTACAAAGTATCTTAAATCTAGAACAGATTCTTCACATAGGATCCCAACTAAGTTTTTTCTAACATTCCTAAAATAAAAATTATTATAACTTAAAGATAACACCACATACCACAAATCATTTTAAAAGTCATATCAAAATAAATATAAGCTATTAAGGACAAATAAAATTAAGTTTTAAAAATATTTTTCTTCTCCCATAAACTTAATTTTTAACATGTATAACATTCAGTAAAAAAAAATATAAGTCGAATGAAAAATAATTTAGAAATTTTTTCTATCATAAATGTCTATCAGAAATATCTACAAATATTCCTTAGAACAACAATTTGTAACATAAAATAAATATAAACTAAACATGTTAGAATGAAATTGAACTAGAGAAAAGTCTATTAGCACAATAGAGATCAACATAGAAATATATTTAAGTGTTTCCCAAGTCTTTTATATTGTTGTAACACAAACACAAACACGCATACTAAATGAGGTTAATTCATCATTTAACTCATCACGTGTCACTACCTTACTTTCAATTTCTAATGGAATCACTACACTAATAAATTGGGTACTTTTAAATGCTTTTATAAGATCTACCCCTATAGATACGATTATCCCTTATATATTGGCTCGCGAGCACCATCCTCAGACATCATTTTATCCATTTAAGTAAGCACCTCTAACAATTATAAGGATAGTGTAAGATCATCCTTAAGTTATTCTAAAACTGGTTTATTAAACCATATTGAAGAAAACAAGATAAGATAAAGTAACAGAATTGAGATGGAACTGTCACTGCCCAAACTCAAGATTTTTCCTGTAAGTTTCAAGTCTGGTTAAGACTCGAGTCGTAGTGGAGTCGTCAATCCAACCACTACAAGAGAACTTATACAAATCTAGCCATAATCACCTCTCGTGATACACAAATCAAATCAATACACTAACAATCCAAACATTCACCAATATCAATCAAACTAATCAATCCACAATGACATACAAAGATTACAATCCAAATATCCATCAACATCAATCAAACTGATCAATCCACACTGAAACAAACACAGTACACCACAAGCAATCACAACTCAAACACACTAACACAGATAACAATGGGTTGTCTCCCACGAAGTGTTTGGTTTGATGTATTTAGCTCGACGAATCCTAAGGTTATACATATTTCAATTGCTCGCTAATTTTTTCCTTCGGGGTTTTCTAATCCTCCTAAAAGTTCTTCTTAGATATGAGTCGTACAGTTCAAGGTCTGCAGTACCTGAACGACGCATTCAAATCTAAAGAGTTAACCAATGAACAGATAACCAGTACTTCATGCACTCAAAAATTATTTTTTTGTGTTTTGGATTTTTTATAAATATACTCATAATAACTAAACACATAAGATAATAATACTATAATTTTCAAATTTAAGTCTTCCAGGTCCAAATAAAATTCGTCGAAAATTCTTACCGTCGCTTCCCCGACAATTGCACCAAAAGCTTGATGTCACTAGAATGTGCGCGTACATATATTTGTAATTACTTCAGTTTTAATCTCTGACAATGACACCAAATACTTGATTCGACCGCCAATTATACAGATATTTTTTTCTATGCCAAAAAACTTGACGCAGTTTATTTAGGATATGCTATAGAAATTATAATTGATTTATATTATATACACTAGGGGTTCTATGCAAATATACTAGTGTCGATCTCACAGAGAAGCGAGATAAGAATCTCTTAGGCTAATTCTAGTCTACTACTGTCAGACTTAAGTTTGGAATGACGATTAAGAGTGTTTTTCCAATAAAGACTCCTAAATACAAACCTAAATCTAAATATAGACCTAATTAGATAAATTGATTTAGAGAATTTTGAGATGTTATAAAGTACCTTTCACATGCGACAACCTAGATAATGCAACAATGAAATGCTTAGAAGTTAATATGCTCTTTATCATCTCTCGAGTGCATAATGAACATTGACTAATATAAAATTAAATTCATGATTGATATGGTTGTGTTGAGTAGATTCTAGCTTCACTTTTAGATTAACCACTGTGACCTCTCAATTAGGACCAACCAGGCTTCAAATTCCAAACTAAAAACCAAATTAATAAAAGTTCTACTCTATCATTCTAGAATGATCAATTATACGTCCATCAAAACTTATCTCCCTATCTATTTTCACTTCCCATTGCACTTGGCTCCCCTACATTCAATGTACAGTGTGGTACTCACTAGTTGTGTGAAATCATAGGTCTCCTGGGTCATTATGTTTCATAACAAATTTTAACTTTACAAATAGACCAGTTTGCAAAGTAAATTAAGAACCAGTGAAAATACCATCACATTATAATATAAGAAAATTTTTAAGCAAATTTAAATTCCTAAACATGCATCTAATTCATTGCAAAAGAAAAGTAAAATGAAGATAATGACAATCGATAGAATTATATAATAATTATGTGTCATCAAGGAACATATGTCTACTTACCCTCTCTTGAGTTAGGTACGCTTAGTATTCTGTCAGTTTTACACAACGAGTTGTCACCTAGAAGCACTTAATAGCAACAGATCATGAATTATAATTCCTTAAAGTTGCATTGCCGCCTAAACTATTTCAACATAGTCAACCAGACAATATGAGTGCACTAAAGTTGTAAGATCACCGCTCTCCTAAGTTTTAGTTTCACTTACAACATATTTTAATATAACTTATTGCAACTTAAGTTATGTCAATGAAACAAATAATATATTACTTATTACGTAGAAATAAAAATTATTCTATCATAAAACAATTTTCTCTACTCATGCTACTACATATAAAAAGAAAATAGTAAATAAAATTATTCACGAAGCATGAATAAAACAGAACAGAAAACTTCATTAAATCAAAACAAATCTACTAGAAAGTATTTACAACAATTATAAGATAATGAAAAATACAATACTTAGTTTTTTCTCTATGAAAGAAATATGAAAATCCCCCTAAAAAAGTATTCCGCTGATTCATGCAATGCTTATACAATTCCTCACACATATCTCTCAAAATTTCTCCAGAAAAGATAGAAATCTACGTCTCTTCACACACACCCCTTTGAAGGGCATGCCAAATGTCAAACTCTCCTCTATCTCCCCCTTAAACTCTTCTTAATACTCACCCTTATTAAAGATGTCAGCCCCCCTTTTTAAAAAGAAACCAAACTCCTCCTCATTCCAAAAAACACATCTTCATTCCAAGAGACGCACATTTTCACTCCAAGAAACATCTCTTTATTCCAAAAGATGTGAAATGTCAAAAGGTGTCTTTCCAAATGTCTAGATTCATTACATAACTTTTTGGGGCGTACGTAACTGCCTGAAATCTTCCAGAACGGTCAGGAATTGTCCAAAATCGCCCCTAAACTGTTTATGGTGCATAGGCGCCACTTTTTGGGCGAGACTGGCGCCTAAGGGCCACCATGTTGGCAGCACTTCTGTTTCGCCCTGTTTCAACTCCAAACTGCTTCAAGTATTATACTTATAAGATAAATATGAAAATAAACTTTGTTTAAAATGTAATTCATTCAAAAACATGTAATAAATGTAAAGGAGATTAGGCATAGAAAAATATATAAAAATACGCCGTATCAGAATTTTCGTGATTGCTCGATTTGACTCTAAATTACAATATTTTTACTTCATTTTCTTCAATACTTCATCTCTTATACTTGGAACCAAAAACATGCAAAATACATTCCTTTAAAGTGAAATATCATTAAAAATGAACATAAAATGTATATTAAAATTATGTAATTTTTAAGCGTGTTAGTGTTGAATTTTGTTTGGTTAAGGGTAAGATAATGGTGTAGTAATTTAATATTGTAATGGTGGGTTGATGGGTTAGTTTAAGTATTAATGGGAATTAGGTGATTCTCTAGATTCGTGAGCTATGAATTTCAGGTATGATGTGTAGGTGGCCTAAGGTTTCAAGTGGGATGTGTAATGTGTAAGTGCGCTAAGCTATAACAGATAAATATTTGAAGCATTAGATCATGGATGTATAATATATTATATCCAGGAAGAAAAATATTAACTGACGAGTTTATTGCTGATGTTGAAGAGTTCGTGCATGTGGCATCGTTGTTCTTCGTTTGCTTCTCAAAATTTAGCTTCTGATGTCGTTGTGCGAAGCACAAGAATCAAGCATACCTGACACATGACGAAGTGAAGTTGGAACTATATTGTAAGGGATTTAAACCCGATTATTGGTATTTGACTTCAGATTATGAATTTGAACCATATGTTCAATACGATCATGTGGAAGCCTCATCAAGTTATGTCTCACCAACTGTTCACTATTTTGGCATATACAAGCAAATCATTGATGATGTAACCGGGGCTCATTTTGTTGAGAGTGTCTGATGATGACCAAGAACTGAATAGTGAAGCTTAACAATTTCTATGAACTATTAAATGTTGCCCAATAACCACTGTGGGAAGGATGCACTTCGCACACAAAGTTAACGGTCGCCCTGAGAATGTTGAGTATCAAATTTGATTTTAACATTCCCAAGGAATACTTTAATCAGGTAACAACATTATTAAAGGAGATTTGTACATAACTAAAAAGTTAGTGGCGGAGTTGGAACTACTATCTGAAAAGATAGATTACTACGTCAACGACTATATGCTATATTACAGGGAGAATGCGCAAAAGACAAATTAAAAAATTTATTGTGCTCATAGGTTCGAACTAAGGGGAAAAACAGTAAAAACCAAAAGAATATTCTTTACAAATGTCTCTTTTATTTTCCTCTCATTCTATTGCTCCAACGACTGTTTGTTTCTATGTGTACAGTTCCCCACATGATATGGCATAATACCAGATCTGTTAATACTAATACAATGACTCATCCCTCAGCTGGGGAAGCTTGAAAACACTTCGACCTCAGTTATTCGGATTTTGCAGCAAAACCACACAACGTTAGGTCTGACTTATATGCAGATGGTTCACATTTTACAATCATGCTGCAACACCTTACAAAAATTTCCAACACAATTTTTTGTAGTGGTTGTCTAGCACTCCACCTTTGTTGTCGTTGTTTTTCCAACCCTCCATAGTTGTTGTCGTTGTTTTTCCAACCCATTATATTTGTTGTCATCTCCATTCCAACTTTCCTGTTTAATTGTCGCCAACCCAGAAACCCCTCTAACCGCTATTTTCCATGCTGCCAGCCCACTTACCTCCGCACTGTCTTACAGGACAGCAATTACTTGCTATTTTCCTGTTGTGCCCACACCCCTATGCTTCACTTCCCTACCTTACCACCATCTTTCCAAGCCCCTAACAACCAACACTACAAACCTAGATTCATCCTAGTTGTGTGCCGTATTTGTTGTTATTTCCTATTTTAGTTTATATGGTTGTAATTTCCTATTGATTCCAATAATAATATTGTATTTCCTATTGTTATTTGGTTAAAGTTTGATGTTACTTGGTAGCAACATAAACATAATCCTAGTTTTATCCTAAGGTTGCCTAAATTTACCTGTACCTAACCCAACCTTCACACAAAAACCCAAACGTCAGCCCTATACACACTCTTCCACTTCCCCAAACCTAAACATAACCACACCACCGAGAAGACAATTTTAGAAAATTTGATTGGGAGGAAATGACACAATGTCACTCATGAGAAACCTGCAAAGAGATATCTAAGAACTTTTTATGAAAAATATGCAGTGAAAAATTCTCCAACTGCAACAGAGGCTTGTTGCCTTCGAGAAAAAACAATCTGAAAGGATCACCCGTAGCCACAATAGTGATTCGTCAGATCAAAAGGATGACGTGAATCCTTTCCACATAAGAGCAATTTTTCAAGGAAGAATTAATACCCCGAAAATTTGGCATGAATTATCAAAGAAGCCAGAATTTTGGAGTGCATGGTAACTTGTCATGTTTTGACAACCACATGGATCCTGATAAGTTTGTGGAGTGGCTCCAGACAGTGGAATTTGTCTTTGAGTACCAAGCCGTCCAACCAAAGAGAATGATATAGTTAACTGCCATCAACTTAAAGAAGAGTGTGTTACTGCGGTGAAAATATTTGAAGCACCTATGTCAGCGGGAATGAAAATGTAAAATTACTATCTGGTCAAAGATGAAATGAGAGTTGCAGTGCAAATATCTACTAGTTTATTACAGATAGACCATGTTCTTGAGACCGCATTACTGGGTGACCGTCACATCTGCCAGCAAAGCTCAACCCAAAGATTAAGCAGCAACACACCTAATGGAGCATCAATGCCAACCCCGCCAGAGGAGAAAGTAGTTTCGAATGGAGAATAGGTGGAGCCAACTAGCATTAACAAATTTGTCCCAGCTAGAAAGCGCATCAAGTGCCACGGTTTTGGACACGGTGCATCAGTTTGCACAAACAAGAGTATGATCTATTTCACGGAGCAAGGAGCAGTTGAAGAAATGTACAAAGTGATAAATGAGAAGATGAATACTTAAGAGAGGAATCTCAACATGCAATTGACTAAAAGAGACACTAGTGATTCAAACTAAGTGCAGAGAAGACTCCTAAAGATTAGCATTGGTTGTTCTAGAAGATAGTGAACCTGATAAGTTGATACCCTAAAAGGGACATCCCTTGTGGAAGGAAATGCTAAACATCATGACCGACAGTTTAGTATGGGGTGGTTGTAACTGAAAGTGAATCAGCATGTCACAGATTTCGTTCCAAAATTATTTACTCCTAACGAAGTTGTTTATCAGACGAGCCCAACCAGGTACGAGGAGTGAAAGAGGCAATTTATAAATTTAATTGGGTTCCAACTCAAGTTGTGCCAAAAGAGGATGGATATTTAATCTATCAAGATATGTTTTATAATGACAACACCTGCATGATTGACTTACTGGGAAAGTACAGTAGTTCCAAAAGCTTCAACGTGGCTGAACTGAAATATGAGACAATTTTTAATGGATGAGGTCAAAGCCTAGCCCAATCCTAGGAAACTACGTGGGTGTCTTTGGCAGTTCAAAATAGAACTCTGAGGGCCCTAGTGTCATTCATTTGCTTTTGTCGTGTTTAGGTGGGAGTTTTTTTGGTACCTTTGTTCGGGACAGTCGCCAGCATCTCTGGTTTCCCCTTCTAGAGTTGTATCTAAGTGTGGACTAGTGCTCCGGCGACATCTCGCTCCCGATGGTGATTATTCTTTCTCCTACCCTTCTCATCCTTCCCACGTCGCTCCCATCACCCATACTTGTTGCAGCTGCACAAAACAACCTAAAGTGGTTGTTTTCCTGTAATTTTCGCACTGTTCAGTCAGTATCTTCGTTGCCCCTGTTGTCCAGCTCTCCACTTTCACTGTCGTTGTTGCTCCAGCCCTCTACCTTCTCTATCGATGCTATTCCAGCCCTTCATCTTTGCTTCCATTGCTATTCCAACCTTCCCGCTTGGTTGTCGTTGACCAAAACCCCTCTAATCACTGTTTTCTGTGCTACCAACCCGTCTACCTGCCATCCAGGACTGTGAGTATCTGATGTTTCCTTGTTGTACCCGGCCCTCTGTCCACCTCCCTATCTTACCACCATTCCAAGCCCTGAACAACCACCACCATCCTAGATTTGCCCTAGTTGTGTGTCGTGTTCGATGTTATTTCTTATTTCTGTGCGTATGGTTGTTTCTATTTATTTCAATAATAAAATTTGTTTTTCCTATTTTTATTTGGTTGAACTCCGATATCAGCAATCACTATCTTCAAGAGCAACGTTTACCACAATTAATCCAAAGGTTGTATTCATCATTGCCCAAATTGCAATCATCATCATTGGAGAGGTTGACGTCCAAAACTCAAGTCATTTATTGATCTAGAAGTTGTAGTCGTTGTTTCAATCATCATTAAATGTTATCTTCACTCAATCCAGAAATTTTATCTCTCGATTTATGAGTTGTGACTGCTCTTAATGTCGTCGAACAATACTTCCACATTCTTAAAGGAAAGTTCAAATGACTCTTTTATTCTATCAATAAGTGATCAATTGAATTCCGGAGTTTTAAAATGCACAATTTTAATCCCAGAGTATTTAAAATTAGTCCAAATTAGTGCCTAAGTTGAATTTTATGGTTAAAGTTAACATCGACAATTAACTTTGAAGGTATTTTAGGAATAAGAATTTTAAATGAAATTTATTTTTTTTTAGTAATAAATTCTTTCTGCTTTGAGTCTATATTGATTTTATTTTTTTACTTCATGGAATATAATGATTTACCTTTATTCATGAATTTAAATAATTTATTAAATATGAGGATAGAGTAATACTAAAATAATTTTTCACTTCAATTTCTTATTCATAAAATACTTTCAAAGTTAACGAGTGGTATTGTTTTTAACTATGAAATTTAACTTTGGGATTAATCTGGATCAATTTTTAATAGCGTCGGACAAAAATGAAACACTTTAAAACCCTTAGACTAAATTGGTTACTTGTTGATAGTTGGAAGATTATTTTGGGCTTTTGCTTCGTATACCTATATTGTTACTTGCAATTTCCTTTAACTAAATTGGTTATTATTTCCTTGCAATTTCTATAGATTTGATTTTTACTTTATTTTATTTAGTTGATTGCTAGTAATATTATGTTAAGATATTATTACTTTGAGAATGTTTGATCATGTTTATTTATGCTGCTCAATTTGTAGAACAATCATGTTATTGTATGCTAGATTTCTGCATTCATCATCTAGAAGAAATAAAAAAATTTAATTTAGATCGAACTTCTAAAAAAGGTATAGCATGGAAATCATATGTTGTCAAATTTTTTGTATGGTAAATGCAATTTTATGTTCTATTTATATAATATTAATAACTCCCTTTTAAATTAAACTATTATATTATTTATGGACTTATGAATAAATTATTCATGTTTTTTTTTTGTGTTTTGCATTGTTTTTTTAATATTGTGCATGTCACACTAATAACTCTACAAAACCTTTATGCTATATTAAAAGCAAGTCAAGCTTGAGCAATTCTAGAACTTGTTCGTTTTCTACTCGTTCGATTTTTTTTGTTCAAAATGAGCTCATGTTAAAAATAACTCATAAATAACATATTCCTATTCGGTTTGATTCAAATTTATTTGTTCGAATTAGCTTGTATTTGGCTAAAATTTGAGCCAATTCGAGCTTGATTAATCGAGAAGCTCCTCATTTCGCTTATTTATCAAGCGGAGCATTCCTCGCCTTGAACACTCAAACTATCATTATCAAACTGAGAAAACTAACTATTGAAAAAGTAACAATATCACCTCCCTGCCATGAGCTTTCGAAGCTTTTCAAATCGGTAACCTTTGTTTTTGCTTTTAAAAAGCATTTCTAATATGACAATTCTCAATGTGGGACTAATATTGATGCAGGAGTGCCTTTCTGCATTCTGTATCCGGGATCGTGAAATCTCACTTGTTTGTGGGATCGCAGCAACACTAGCGATCGTAGGAATCAATTTCTACTGAGATATATGTCATTCACAACTTAGCTAGGTTTTTTTTTTCTATTTATTTCCATTTTTTATTACTCAATTATTTTCTTTTTATTTATTTTTAATTAGGTTATTTTCTATTATGAGACTTTTATATATGTATTAATGTTTTGGATTTTTCAGTTTGTTGATTTTCTTAATATAAGAGATGTATTTCTCTCCATAGTGTTGTGTTGTCTTCCTTTTGCAAGTTGTGTATTTGTATCTCGCTTAAGGATAGATGATGTAACCTCCTTGCCTCCCTACATTGTCCATTTGGAGTTTTCTCGGTTATTTGCATTTGGAACATTTTATCATATGCCTATTGCAGGTGATGTATCTTTTTCTGCTTAGGGACAAGTGGTGGAACCTCCTTGCTCCCCAAATGTCGTTGATTCAGAGTTCTTTCCGCTATTTGTAGTTTGGACAGACACAGCCGCTGCCCAACAATATCTTTATCTCGTAATCCCCAAACACCATACTCCTCACATATTAGCCTTCCCTCGCTATTCCACAATCATTTCTCCTCAAAATTTACTTCCCAAATGTCTTCTAGGAGCTTTAGAATGGTATCATCTGGTACCAGAACCAGGAGAACCACCCTAATTTTTTATAGATTTATCTTTTCTGACCCAAATCCTAAAATCCAAATAAAAGCTCCTTGCCCAAAACATTCCTATCATAATTCCTAGCTCTATACCCAAATTTTTTGAAAATTATTCTTCCTAACTCCACTAAATTTTGACCTTGACGGCTACCACCAAAACCCTAACCATAAATTATCTTTTTTTTTTTCTATAGGAAACTTGTTTGGAAAACGAGACACTATGCCGACAAGGAAAACCCTTAATGATGTAATTAGGAACTTATTATGGAAGGAAAATCCTCCAACAACAACAGATGATTGCCACTTTTAAAATGAGACAATACGTTGATCTCAACCATAGCAACAACAATGACTCGTTAGATCGAGAGTAGGAAGTTAATCCTTTCAATCAGACAATTTCCACTGACGAATAACCATTATCTCGATGATTTGCAATGGAATATCAGAGGAGATAGCATGATATTGGAGTAATAAGTGGATTTATCAGAGTTGACAGTCGCATAAATCCAGATGAATTTATCGAGTGGCTTCAAATAATAGAGCTATTTTTTTAGTATAAGGATGTTTCTTAGGTCAAGAGTTAAATTGACAGTCATCAAGCTTTGAAAAAATGCTTCATTGTGGTGGGAGAACTTGAAGCGTATTCGACAGCAAGAAGAGAATGGTAAGTTCACCACGTAGTCCAAAATATAAAGGGAAATACAACCCAAACACCTGCTCCCATGTTACAGATAAGACATGTTCATAAAAGCTCCACAATCTGTGCTAGAGAGACACTTCTGTGGAGGCTTACATAGCTGACTTTGGTCAACTCATGTTGAAATATGAGTTGGTGGAACTATAGCACACAATGGCAATAAATCTAATGAGGACTAAGGTTTTCTACTATAAATGTGGTGTAGCTGTAGCTGTATTAGTCCCTACTTAATGTACAAACTCTAGCATTGAAGGTGGAGAAGCAGTAATGTCATCAGATGATCGCAACATCTTACAGGCAGAGTTTAACTTTAGGATCAAGCAACAAAAGTACACAATAGAGTATCCCAGCCTGCCCCGCTAAAGAAAAATTTAGTTCAAATTAGAGACAAGGTGGATACCTCTTGCACTCCGAAATCCATCCCACTAAGGCAGTGCTTTAGGTGCCCTGAGCAAGAAGCTATGGAAAACATAGACAGTGACTCTGGAGACACTGGAGAAGCTAAAGAAGCCGAAGAGGATTATCGGCTTCTAGCCAACAAAGGTGAATTGGCAGTAATTCAAACTGAGCCCATAAGAGAGCTTCAACTAGACTAACATTAGTTGTCCTAAAAGCAGTGAGTTTGAGGTAATGGGCATTCATAAAGCGTTTGAGGATGTGGTGTCGTGAACTACTTCTTCTGTAGGCATTAAGTAGAGTATCAACAAGACCGACACACACGGTAACCTCAAATAAGAGAATTTCAAGATTTTCAAACATATAGTCTACATCTTGAGTTGCCACTACTGAAGAAGGTACAACATGTAAAAGGTAATAAATTTTTTAACCTATTTCTAGAAGGTCATATGGAGTATGTTGGGTACTAAATCTCAATTTAGTTTAGCGGCGCACCCACGAATCGATGGCCATGTAGGAGTGGTGAATTGAAGCTTTGGAAATTTTCTTAGGTGTTTTGTGGGAAATAGCAACAAACAGTGAGAACTAGGTCCTTTCAGAAAAGAAAAGTTTCCTCTGACCTTGGAAAATGACGTGGCAACGTTTTATGCATTTCGCGTCTAGCAGGATCGCAGAATCTCGTGTTTGTGGGATCGCACCAACACCCTAGACTGCAAGGATCAATTTTAACTCGAGATATCTGTTGTTCACAATTTAGTTGGATTTTCTCCTTTTTGGTTTATTTCCTATTCCTTCTTTTTTTATTTATTTTCAATTAAGTTATTTATTGTTATAACTTTTGTATATGTTGTATTTGGGTTTTGGATTTTTTATATTGTTAATTTTATGAATGTGAGAAACTTTCTCTAAGTTTTGCTCTCTAGAATGTTGTATCATCTTTTTTTTGCGAGGGATGTATATGTATCTTGCCTCCTTGCCACCCGAAAGTCACCGATCCGGAGATTTCTCCATTGTTTGCAGCCATAGTGTTGTATCATTTTCCTTTTGCAAGTAATTTATCTATATCTAGCTTAGAAATAGGTGGTGGAACCTCCTCGTCGCCCGAATTTCGCCAATTTGGATTTTTTTACGTTGTTTGCAGCTAGGACAGCCACCGACAACATCAATCCTACTGTTTAATGACATCTTTATCCTCGCAATCTCTTCAAAACACCAGCCACCACATATTACTATTCCACAAACATCTCTCCACGAAATATGCTTCCCAAGTATCTTCTAGGAGTCTTAGAATCTATTATGAACTATACCAGTTGATGTGGTATATATATATAAATCAAACAGGAGAACGATCCACGAAGGGAAAAATAAAACGAGAAAAAAATCACACCATAAAAGAACACAGATTTACAGGGTTCGGCAAATTGCCTACTTTTACGGAGTTGCAGAGGATTTTACTACTTAAGGAATTTACACCAGTCGATCACCTCGACTTATAAGAGGAATCTTTCACTCTTCGTTGCTCTCTGTTCTTCTCTCTCTACACCGATATACACCGAAGAAACTTTATACCGAGATACACCGAAGAAGACAAATTTACAAGAGAAATATACCTAATTTCTCTTCTGTCACAAGCCACAAAGAAGAAATTTAGGGATAATAATCTTCTTCTTCTTCCTTCTTCTTTCTTCACCGCAAGGAACTACCTCTTGCACTTTCCTTCCTCTGTCCCGAGGAAACCCAAAGAAGAAACACCGTGACTTTCTGTAACCACCAGATCTAAAGGAGGGCCTCTCCTTTTATCACGAAGAGAAAGAAGCGAACGGATGCTTCGCTTCGCGAAATAGAGGAGGCGAGAGCTTTTTCTGGAGAAGAGACGCGACTCTTCGCGATCGGGAGTGTTATCGGGCGCCGATTCGTGAAAGGAGGTGGGAGTGGGAGCGGGCGCAGCAGGCGGGAGCGTCGGTTCACTGGAGATCGCGATTCGTGATCGGGGGAGAGGTCTCCACCGCCTAACTGAATTGTATTAAATACTTGAATTGCGGGTCAGGCGGGAAAAATCTAGAAACATTTACATACATGCCACCCAATTCTTATGTATTTACATATCTGACTTGTAAATGCTAGGTGCGGTGTAGTGCAGTGCAACTGGACCGTAGGATAAATCTAGGGGCATTTACATGCATACCACCTATTTTTTATGTATTTACATATCCAACACCTATGTGCAGGAAACTTTCTAGGGTCATTTGCATACATACCACACAACTCTTAAGTCTTTATATATGTAACACTTAAATGTAGGAAATATTTCTAGGGCATTTGCATACATACCCCCCCTCCCCCCCCACCCAATTCTTTTGTATTTATATATATAATACCTAAATGTTTTTTTTTTACATTAGCAGAAAACAAATCTTTGATATCAAACATGAGTTACTTAGCGAGCTGAACACTTCTTCGCAAACAATAAGCTTTTTTGGCAGCCCTGTTTTGGAACATGAATGATTTTTCTTTTTATACTAAATCATTAACTTTTTTGGGTAAGAGTGTTGTAGTTCTAATCAAACAAAATTATTTACTTTTCTTTGTGATAGTTAATATAGATCCTTTGTGCATATTATCAAAGGTGATTTTATAGAAATTTAAAACATTTATAGTTCTGGATATAAATTCGCATGGTTTATATCTATAATACAATATGTTATGATGTCCAACTCAGTTACCTGGGCGGACTGATAATGCCATAAAAAACTTCTGGAACACGCGAACCAAGAGAAGGCAGCGAGTTGGTTTGCCACTGTACCCACTCAGTAATTTGCACTCAGGAGCTTCAAAGGAGAACCAAATGAACCAGAGTACCACTGTGTTCGGCCACGGTGACATAAATAATAGTGGAGTTTTGCAGGCTCCCATTTATGTGATGCCAGAATTCGGATTCCATCCTTACAAAACTACTAATGTTCCAATATCTTATGCTACTCCTTCATCAGCCATCCATTCTACAAGCATGCTTCATCAGGGCCTTGGACCTTACACCCGCAGCTTCTTGAATCAAGGTCAGAGTCATATAAAATCAGAAGCAAGCTTGCCTGGATACCCCGGCAGCCTTCGCAGTTTTGTTCCCACATTCAAACAACTCCCAAATGAGCATTATGAATCTAAGAATTGGAACCTTGGATTTGATTATTCCTATGATCCTGACCCTGATAAACAGAACCGGATATTGTTCGGTCCTTCCATACCAGGCAGCCATGATGGCAACTTCTCTGCTTCCAGGCAGCATCCGACTGTGAAGCTGGAGCTCCCTTCACTCCAATGTCCAGAAACTAATTATAGTAACTGGACGACATGCTCAGGTACATCTCCTTATTACATCCATGTACAATCTCCTCCAAAAAATGTTACATTTCTGCCTGAATCTGCTTCCCCGAGAAGCAGTGGTCTGTTAGAAGCATTGGTTCTAGAGTCGCAGACGATGAACTGTGCGAAGAATCAGTCATCTGAGAAAAGCTCCTGTTCTTCTGCTATCACTCTCAGCGATATGATGGAGAGCACTACAGTTAACTGCACTGCAGAATGGGAAGATAGTGATCAATGGTCTCCCTTTTCCCAATCTGCTGTTTCTCTCATCAATGATGGAAACTACAACACGGTCCCAATCCTGAGCGATTCTTTCCCTGAATTTCCTCCTCAAGCTCCTTCAGGTGAGCATTAGTTAATCTTAGTTTGCAATTGAAAAAAGTGTCAAAATGTTGCACTGACTCTTTGTCGGAGTTCATTTTAGTCCCCAAGACCAAAATATATAAAAGTGTTAATTTATTCCTCGTACTCTTTTAATACGGACTAAAATAGTTCCTTCGGAGAACCATTTTAGCTCATATTGAAGGTGTCTATAGACTAATTTGGCACTTATAAACTTTGATACTAAAACGGCCCCGTGTGTAAATAGTCAAGAGGGGTTTATGCTTTTACTCTTTTATCATTCATTTGTCTCAGCTTGCAAATACGGTTTTTTATGTAGGTTTGGAGGCAACAAAGGCTATTGAACAGGTTTCCACCGCCGACATGCTGGACGAACAGTCGTTCCAATGGGATTTTCTGAGTTCTGATGCTTTTCTTGAATCAAACTGGATTTCGAAGGATTCCAATGGAGCGAAAGAGACCTCTGATTCTTCTCGGTGAGGAGTTGAGCACCAGTAGTATTGAAACTAATGCATGAACATCATCAACTTCATTGATGAATAACTTTCAGTATGTTTGCTGGTCTACAGTAATAATGCGGGATTGTATGGATTGAAACATCTAAAAAATATATATTTTTGAACATTTGAAGATCAAGTGGAGTGAGGATTGTTTGTATTTATATCTACTGTACATATTCTTAGTTTTGTGATTCTGCTTCATTTTCTGTGATTATTTTTCCTATGGTTTCTTATTTGAGACTTGATTGGAAATATCCAAATTCCTTGCCACCATTCAAGTGGAATTGAGTTATTTGCTATCGTTTAAAAATGATTGAAGATATTTCAATGCTATTTTCTGCGATCTATACAAATACTAAATTTTTTTCAAGGATGAAAATCTATTCATATTTTACCAGGACGACTCAAGGCACTAAATTGTTAAAAATATGAATTTTTAACATAATTGCATCAGATGAAAATGAAATATTTATCATGTAATAATAAGGGAAAATAAATAGCAGTTGGAATTGGAACGAGCAGAAATGTAGAGATTATACGAAACTTTCATACCATACAATGAAAAGAGAATTTAACTAAAATTTAGGGGAGATGAGGCCATCCCCATCCTCCAACCTGTAAATATAAATTTCTCATTATTGCAGCTTATTGAAAACTATTAAAAATAGATGAAGTGAAAATTTTCAATTTTATGCATAGGGAAGGAGAATATATATCAATAACATAATATAGCAATGGGTATTATATAAGCTAATTATTCCAACTGAATAAGACTACATAAAGATTGTTCACTATTAACAAAAATATGCATTACAGAATCAAAATTAGACTGGCCTTCCAAAAATGCGAGATCAAAAGAAAACCACTTATGGTCCCTATAATTTTTATCTTGTTCATATTGATAATCAAATATTATTTTGGCTCAAATCACCCTCAGTCACACCCACAAACTTTGATGAATTGACAAAATATTATACAAACAATAAATAATAATAAACAACTCAATTCAAACCACTCTTGAATTGTGTCATCCTTCCAACACATAAGAAAACAAAAAAANGAAAAAAGAAAAAAAAAAACAGAACTTACATGAATTAAATTACTGATACAAACATATCTGTCTTCCCACTCATGCGTCACAATGCCTGAAAATGTCTTCACTGACTACAATCACCAAAAAAAAAAAAAACAAGAAAAGAAAAAGAGAGAGAAGAGAAGGAAAAAACCATGATTGGAGAGACAGAAACAGCTGGTGTCCTAAGCAAATAGTACAATATTTATATGAATTATACTAAGGGTAGTACCCATATTATAGCAGAGATAAAACTTACTGTTCCTTCCATATTCTGCCAGTAACTCTGAGCTTCAATTCTTTCCTATCGCCGCCTGAGAAGAACAATGCCATGTTCCTTTGGATGATGAGGCCGTCGTAGCTGTCACGAACCTTCTTATGACTGTCCCTTATGCTACGCGGCACGCCTTGCCAGATCATCTTCCTGCCACTTGCCCCAACCTCAAGGCTGTAGTTATAGTTCTTTGCATCGGAGTCGTCCCCCATGAAACGGAGGAAAGCGATGTATACGGGGGCCATTTGCAGCTGAAATGCCTCAAAGTGCAGGCAGAAATATTGCCCAAAACAGCTGAAAACCTATAAAAATGAAAAAAAATAATAATCAATAAGCTGCTGAATGCTGATGACAATGAATAAATTCAACTGATTTCGTCTGTGATTGTGAATGCCCTTATGGACGAAGGTGGCCTAAGTGGGCTCGCAAAGGAGCAGCGACCTCGGGACTGGGTCTCCAGAGTTGAGAAGCATTGCCATTGTGCAAAATAGAGGAAAGTTGGGTACAGTGCAGTTTTGTGCCGTCCAGGTAGGTGCATGACAGGCATAAGCCGGAAAAAAATGGGAGCTATCAAGCTAGTTGGGTACAGTGCAGTTTTGTGCCGTCCAGGTAGGTGCATGACAGGCATTGGAGTGCAACTATGTAGCTGCATCCTGTTGACAAAGGCGAAAGAGGCTTTTGCGAGTAAATGAGGGTGGCAGGTTGGGCTCACATGATATCAGTACAGGAAAGCAAGGCTGGATTGGGAATTTGGAAGCAGAAAAGAAGGGAATGGCTGGCCCAGTGGTCGCAGGTAGTAACAGCTGTGGGAGCTGTGCGAAGGGAAGCACAAGAGGAGCCTGAACTGAGCTTGGTGTGTGACACTGGAGAGGAGTGTGCTTCATGTGCAAGGGAGCGAACTGCGAGGGCACCAGCAAATGAGGACAAAGACGACCTGGGGAGAAGTAAAATAAGGAGCGCAAAGAGCACCAGCAGGCCTCGAGCAATGAGAGATATGGGTAGAGGTGGGATACCCCCTTTTTTATTTTTAACAATAATATTATTAATTTTGATAATCTATTAAAATTTATATATATTGAAATAAATTATTTGTTCGCTGATTTATTTTCTCCCACATTTCCTTGTTCCGAGCAATTTCTTGAATTTTGGGCATCTCATATGCAAGACATCCACTAGCATGCAAAGACCTGACACTATAAGTGTCTTCTCTAGATATTTTCGGCATTTCGGATGCATCGGCACAGTACATTTTTTGAGCGGAGGACATATTTCAGCGGCGGTCTTAATAATTCATGCCCAATTCGCATGATGTGCACCGGTGGATCACCATTTTCATGGGATTGTATTTAGCATCAAATGAAATTTTCATGCCTAGGAGTCTAATTATAATCACAATTAGACCAATAATAAATCGTTTTAAAAATTTTCAGAATCTATTCTAAACATTAAAAATAAGTCTCCAACTTCAAGCAATTCATTTCCGACTAATTCGATGCTCTCGTTATGTGTAGGAACCATGAGTAAAAGGAAGCATAGAATCACGTATCTAGTTGTCAAAGGAAAGTCATGAAGAGCAGAAAACCAGGTGGTCATTGTTTGGACATGACAAAGAATTCAACTCCAGCTATAATAAGGACAGTTAAAAATTAAAGAGAGGAACAAAAAACGTAAAGCAACAAAAAACAGCAACAAGCAGCAACAACAGAGCATGTGAAACACACCTCCGATCAATCGTAGATTCCAAAGGGGGGCAGAGGAACAACACGTGGATCACAAGGAAACAAAGAAGTCTCCCCAAATTAATGGTTTAAGTTACAGTAATATGTATCAAACCCAAATAAAATGGGAAACAGAGGATAAAAAGGATCCACAATGGAAACAGAGGAAACAAAAGAGAAAATAAAAATCTCATAAAAACTGCAAATAATAGCACAGCCAAGAGTCAAATATGTGCTGAAACAAGAAGCTAACAATTGGACCAAACCCATAATAGGAACTAAACTAAACCAACTTAAATTTTACATAACAGAATATGTTCTCAAAGGAATCATCAACATTGGCATGTTTTACTAAAAACAAACTAGAAAATAGAAATTGTGAAAGAGAACTAAATCAATACCGATGCAGATGATTCCGACAAATAGACTTTCATACTAGTAGCATTAAGCTTGATAAATGAAAGAAATTAGCTGTAAAGACTTTCTGCTTCTAATCAATATATTAGTGCCTAAATTTTGAGTTAATAATCTCATGGAAATCATAAATTTAGCAAAAACACAAAATGACAGGTTTCATTACCTTAATTGTGTGCTATGGTGAATGCTTAACTAAAACTAAGAAAGTTGAGATTGAACTTGACATTATTGCATTACCAATATATTAGCCATTATAATATTTCTAAATTCGTTTAAGTAATGATTAAACTGAAAAAAGAGACAAGATTTGTCAATGGAAATCACAAAGGTTCATTGAATCACATGTCAAATTGTCAATAGAAACAAAATTAAGTATCACAAGAATNGTTTAGATCTTAAAACAATCAAGGAATCAACAATTGAAGAGAATGCTAAGAAACTCAGGATTGAGATTTCTGAGTTAGCTCAGGAACACAGAGTTTCCGTTGATAGCGATGATGAAAATTTTGATTACAATGATTACTTTGAGGAAGATTTCATGGATGTCCATGTAATCAAAACCAGAGCCACGATATCTGCGCGCGAAGCTCAACCTCACACCGAAGAGAACACCGTAGATTAACTGCGTAGGGCTGTTCTCCTAAGGGATGAGCAAGTTTGAATACTAGAGAAAAGAATAGAAGAAATGACCGCAGCTATGACCGCTATGGCTACTATTCAGAGGCAATCACAAGTTCTACAATTGGCTTCTCCAGAGATCAATCAGCCAGAAATCATACACATCACATATGAAAGAAGAGAGGTTGCTTCAAAAAACAAAGACGAGCAACTTAAAAGGATTCTGCATGAGGTGCTATACCAGAAAAGGAATTTAAGCAAATGGTTGAACAAGTGCGGGATGCCTTAACCTAATCGAAGGATGGTGCATTAGTTCTAAAGGGTATACCTTACCCGGAGGAATTCAATGTCGTGCCTTCCTCCAAGGGTTTTATAGCCCCAAACTTCAAGATATTTGATGGGACTGGAAATCCCAGACAACATATAGCATATTTTCGAGCCAACTGTGGCAACCAGAGAAATAGTGAAGCTCTACTCTTCCAGCAGTTTGTCAGCAGCTTGTTAGGATTTTCTTTCGACTGGTATGCTGACTTGCCCAACGGGTCAGTTAAAATATTTTCTGAGTTGGAACAACTTTTTGTGAAAAGATTTACCAGAGCGCAACATCATGTTTCTATTGGCGAGCTCATGATGGAAAAGCAAAAGCCTAGAGAAACTTTGGTGGACTATATTTTAAGGTGGAGAAACTTTAGCATGAAATGTGAACCTTAGCTACAGGAACATCATGCGATTGAAATTCTACTCAAGAGCACCTCAGCTACAGGAATATCATGCGATTGAAATTCTACTCAAGAGCATTCATGGGCCAGTAGCTTTTGCTCAAGGGACTCACCATCAAATCCTTCGAGAAGCTACTCAGTAAAGCCAACAGTCTTCAAGAGGAAATCAAGCACATGGAGCCACACGAAAAGGCTAAGGTGACCAGAGTGTTCGAAAAGAGATCAGGAGTAGTGGCGACCATCGTCAAAGGAAAAGAGCCGATAAAAGTATATGTAGAAGAGCATTGCTAGTCTTCGTCACAGTACGCTCATAAATAGAGTAGTTAATCGAACCAGAAACTGCCTCAAGAAGGATCACCACGAATAAAAGATAAGAAGATGTCCCTGTCAGAACGAGGTAAAATGGTGTATTCTTTCAAAGATGAAGCTATACCTAAAATATTCAGAAGTCTGATGAAGAGGCCAGAGTTCAAACTACCAGGTCCGAAGAAGCCCGAAGAGGTGGATAAGAAGAATGAACCAAATTATTGCCCATACCATCGGTTGCTTGAGGACACTATACAAAAATGCTTCGTCTTTAAGGAATGGCACAATAGGAACCTTAAAGAAGAGAACATAACAATCCCGAAAGAATATTTAAAAGAACCTAAAAAAGGTTCCATAAATATGATTTCGGCAGAGCCAATCTCCCCAATTGATCCGTATATTGGAGCAGATGGATGGAGTACAACTTGGGATGAACTCAAGAGGGTCCTCCATCAAATACATGATTCATCAAAACAATCTTCTGCATATACCAGAGATGAAGAATGGAATGAGGTATGAAGCAGATCATCCAAGAAAATACTGAACAAGATCCAGTCTGCATCAAAATAAACCTCCTTTCAGAGTCCACAACATACCAAGCCCAAGATGAAGGTTTATCATCGTCTAGGACAAGGAAGGAGAAGAGAAGCATCACTATAAAGATTGATATCAAGGGGGGTAGGATAGGGGCTACGTCTACTAGATTGGTTGTCTCGGATTTGGGGAAGAAAATCCTCAAACCCTTGACTTTGTATGATTATCTTTTCATCCCTCCGGGTCTTTTGAATATAATGATTGTGATTTCAACTACGTTTTACCTATTTCTGGTGATAACGTAACTGATTATGACCAATCTAGCTTTGATCTCGATCCCCAAAATGATCCTTAAATTGTACTCAAGTCTAATGAACTCATTGTCAAGTCTAAAGAAGACATCAATGACACCGCTTACGACAGTGCCGATAACGAAGAGCCAATTCTCGAGCTTCACGGCACACCGTTTACCATCAACTTAGGTCTTTCCGATGAAGAGAAAGAGACACCAGAAAATTCAACAATGATATCTCAAAAAGAGAAATCACAGATGTTAACTTAAGGAGCGGAAAAGTGTTACTACTAAGAACAGCCCTGGATAACCAACAGATAAAGAAAAGTAGATAATGACTCGAGAAGAGATACCTCCACCTCCACCAGTGGAAGAACCACATAATCAAGATAAAATTGAAAAATTATATAAAGTAGACTACAACGTGCTAGCTCATCTTAGGAAGTTGATGACCCAATTAAGCATCTACAACGCTCTAATTCTGTCAAAAGAGATAAGAGAGTCTCTGGTGCAGCTTTTCTTGACCCAAAAATTTGCTTAGTTCAGTTGGCTAGCACATCCTCAGATGAAGTTTGTTCCTTGAAAGAACAACCCGGGATAACCTTCATAGACGAAGACTTGCTGCTCGGTACCACCAACCACAATCATCCACTCTACATTTTCGTCAACATCGACAGATTTGTGTTGTCCAAAGTATTAGTAGATCTTGGAGCATCTCTTAACTTGATAAGCCTACAAACATTGGCCTATGTGGATATTGAAGGTCAAGAGCTTACGACTGATAAAATGATGTTAAGAGGATTCAACTAAAAGGGAGAATGAGCCTTCGGATTAGTTACACTACTTATGAAGGTTGGAGAACTCGTGACAACTGCTAAATTTCATATCATCGATGCCGAGACCTCTTTTAACGCTCTACTGGGTTGACCATGGATTCATGAGCACAATATGGTTCCATCATCTCTACACCAGTGCATCAAATACTGCAAAGATGGTCAAGAAAATTGCATCAAAGGAGACCTACAACAATTTTCAGTGCATGAAGTCGGTATCCACGACGATGCTGCCTACTATACGCCTCCAAAGAGGATCGTCTTATCTTATGAAGTTATCACAAACAAAGATGAAGATTTAGAAGAATTACAAAAAGGAGGCCTATCGATGTTATTTTTGGTGGAAGGAGTTGCCCGTAAGAAGCTCTCGGTCACCGGAATCGAAATCCCGTGGCCCGCTTCAGAATGATGTTTAATTTACATATGTATTTAGTTTTAGAAAAATATGAAATCAAACTGACACCATATTTTTCATAGTTTAAATGAAAGAGCAATGTAGCTCAAATCCTGTATCTATCCCGAAGGATAAACACAAGACTTGAGGATGAGGCTCGATCAAATTAGCATTGTACTTCAAATCCTATATCTATCCCGAAGGATAAACACAAGACTTGAGGATGAGGCTCGATCAAATAGGATCCTGTATCTATCCCAAAGGATAAACACAAGACTTGAGGATGAGGCTCGATCAAATAAACTCCTATATCTATCCCGAAGGATAAACACAAGACTTGAGGATGAGGCTCGATCAAATAAACTAAGATATATGACGTCTGTTTGGTCTGCGAAACCTTTGTATTTGCCGACAAGTTCCCCTATTTAATATGGTCCGTTAGGTCTGCGAAACCTTTGTATTTGCTGACAAGTTCTCCTATTTAATATAAAGGATTAAATAGGTGAAGGATAAACACAAGAATTGAGGATGAGGCTCGATCAAATAAACTAAGGAAAGTATGACGTCAGTTTGGTCTGCAAAACCTTTGTATTTGCCGACAAGTTCCCCTATTTAATATAAATAATTAAGTTGGTCTGCGAAACCTTTGTATTTGCCGACAAGTTCCCCTATTTAATATGAAAGATTAAATAAAGCATAAACACAAGACTTGAGGATGAGGCTCGATCAAATAAACTAAGGAAAGTATGACGTCCGTTCTGAAATCTTTGTATTTGCCGACAAGTTCCCCTATTTAATATAAAGGATTAAATAGGGTTTATTGAAACCTTTGTATTTGCCGATAAGTTCCCTTATTTAATATAAGGAATTAAATAGGGTTTATATTAAGCTGGGTTCGGGCATGCTTCCTATAAGGGCAAACCCCTATAGTTAATTACATCTTCAATGACCAAAGTCACCTAAGAAGACTCTCGATAAAAATCAAGAAATATTATATTCAAGGAGTTTCAAAGGGTAGGACTTTTCAATGAGATCGGACATAGAGGTGTGAAAGGGGATTGGTTAAATTTGGAACATTTTGTTGTAGAGTCCAAAGGAGGAAGAACTAGGGGATGCCATGGATCTAGAGGAGAACCTCTGTGACTTCCCAAGCTATCCTAATGTTTGGCTTCAGTTTTGAGGAGAAAAATTTAGGTGTTTCATCTTGCCAATTTTATTAGTTAGGGCTTATTTTTGTTTGAAACTATCACACAAATAGCCTGGAAGATGTGAGGATTTAGGTCGTGACAGACGACATCCTCGGAGTCCTAAGACGAGTTAGGGCTTATATTGTATAGCAGGGTTGTACAAAGGCCTAAAGATAAGGTTGATTTACGTTGCATAAGCAAGCAACCTCGAAGTCTTATGGCTTTGTTGTTTAAGTCTAAAGAATGAGTTAGGGCTTATATTATATAACAGGGCTATACAAAGGCCTAAAGATAAGGTGAGGATTTATGAGTTAGGGCTTATATTGTATAGCAGGGCTATACAAAGGCCTAAAGATAAGGTGAGGATTTATGTGTTAGGGCTTATATTGTATAGCAGGGCTATGCAAAGGCCTAAAGATAAGGTGAGGATTTACGTTTAGGGCTTATATTGTATAGCAGGGCTATGCAAAGGCCTAAAGATAAGGTGAGGATTTACGTTTTAGGGCTTATATTGTATAGCAGGGCTATACAAAGGCCTAAAGATAAGGTGAGGATTTACGTTGCAATAAAAACAACCTCAAAGTCCTATGGCTTTGTTGCTTAAGTTTAAGGAAGGAAGATTGGTTTAGCTATCAAAGTCCTATGGCTTTGTTGTTTAAGTCTAAGGAAGAAAGATTGGGTTAGCTGGGGAAGAGGTCCTATGGCTTTGTTGTTTAAGTCTAAGGAAGAAAGATTGGTTTAGCTGGGGAAGATAGGGTTCGGCTATGCAAAGGCCTAAAGATAAGGTGAGGATTTACGTTGCATAAGCAAGCAACCTCAAAGGGTTTAAGTCTAAGGAAGGAAGATTGGTTTAGCTGAGGAAGACAGGTTTTGCTGTTGAAGATGAGTTAGGGCTTATATTGTATAGCAGGGCTACACAAAGGCCTAAAGATAAGGTGAGGATTTATGTTGCATAAGCAAGCAACCTTGAAGTCCTATGTATTTATTGTTTAAGTCTAAGGAAGGAAGATTGGTTTAGCTGGGGAAGACAGGTTTTTCTATTGAAGAATTGTTGTTTATATCTAAGGAAGGAAGATTGGTTTAATTGGGGAAGACAGGTTTTGCTGTTGAAGATGGCTGTGCTGCCCACCATGCTAGCTCCAAGCTCCTGCCCGTGATGAGTTTAAGTTTTCTAGTGTCTCAAGTTATAATGTCAAATCAGGTGACCTTATGGTTGAAATTATTTAAATTTTATGGGGGGCATGTTAAAGTTGACTAGAGAGACGCCGGTTAGGATCCAACGGTTCCCTCGTTCTGACACCACTATTTTCTATTGGATTCACTTATTCAAACGAACTTAAAATACTGTGAAATTTTTATGGTGAGTACTTTGGATTCTAAAAAATAGTGGAAATAAAAAAGCAAGTCATTTTGTTGTTTATATTTTTCAAAATTGATTATCTTAGTGATTTATGGTTTGTAAAGATTGGGTGTATTTTGAATGAGTTAACTCATAAGAAATTTTCTTAAGGGTTCTGTGGTCATAGTAAACCTTCCAAAATTTTCTTTGATTTTTCTAAGCTTATACTAATTTACAAGATTATTTTAAGCAAATAATGCACATAAACTTGAAAAATGTGATTCTCTATCTAAGGACCTCCTATGACTTTCAAAAAATCAGGGAATGTTCCCTAAGACAAAGGCAACATCATGCTAAAATTCCAAGCTATAATGAAATGCCTATATGCATGGAGAATCAAAAGATTTAAATCAGTGTTTAATTAATTAAAAACAAAATATGCATCACATGGACTTAAAATTATTTTCACATTATTCTCCTCTATTCACTAAGCAAGAGGGTATTTTTATTTTATTTTTGTGATTGTCCTACTCTAAGATATGAATTTTTTAAGTTAGCGGTATTTAAATAAATAGGAAAAATCCCTATTTATCTAATTAAACAGCGCGGGGCCATGTAGATCCTAGGCAGCTTTGAACTCCGCATGGCGCGCTCCCATTTGACGCCGCCATCCACCTCAGCATTGACTCGGCCCACAGTTTATGTTCTGAAGCACTGTCCGGCTCGATCTCCTCCGTCCATTCAGTACACGCTTGTTCAAACGGCTCCCCGTCATCATCCCCGATAGAGTGATCCCGTGACCGTCCACATTAAAACCTTAAGATCTCGACCAAGACTCAACTAAATTACTTTGGGTTTGATCCTATGACATTAAATTAAGCATAATCAAATGGAGAATCATAATGGGCTCCGGAGGAAGAGAAGTTTTATACCTTTTCTCTGAGAAGTGAAGCTTCAATCAGAGCATCTCGGCACGTTTATTTTGATCCAAAGAGGCTAGGGATTGAGTCTCTGGTCTTGGTGTGAGGCCTAGATATGATTTCGATCACGACCGGATTTGGGTGTTGGTCTAGAGCTATGGTAGAGGCTCTGTGAGAGGGGAATTTGATGGGGCTTTAGTTCCCTTCACTGTTGTGAAGGTGTGAGTAAGTTTAATTTGAGTTTTGTTGAGTTTAGAGGTGTGGAGAGTTTTTTCCTGTCTCTGGCGAGGTTTTGAGCTTAAAAATTGGGCTTTAGCAAGGGAATTCAGGGCAATGTAGTGGTTGGATTGCACTGAGGAGGTCTCAGAGTGGATTTGGGATCAATTTGGGGAAGTCTCTTAGAGTAATTTTCAGCTCTCCCCCAATGGCCGTGGAGGGGAGCATTTTATAAAAATGGCCTTAGGATTGCTGCCATGGCCAATTGGGGGGTGGAATGTGCTACCTAACTGGAGGGCAGAGAGGCTCTAAGCATCGATTTGGATGATGTGGCCACTAGGTTTGATTTGGGTTTAATCCCATGGGGAGGCTCTTGGTTTGGCCATTTTCTGGCCAATAGGCTGGTTGGCCAGCTGGGGGTAGGTGGCTAAGAGCTCAGGGAAGCCAGGGGAAAATGTCACAGCAATTTAATGACTTTGGGGTAGTTAGGTTATCTTTAATGCATAGATCCAATGTGGGTTAAAGTGAACAAAGTTTTGGTTTGGGCTAGGTTAGCCATGTCAATTGACCCAATTTATTGGGAATATTTGGGGCTTTTTTTTGGAATTTTTGGAATTTTGGGGTAAGTTGGGGTGGTAATTTGGCCAATTTTGGGTAGTTTGGGTGTTTTCAAGGTGTTTGAAATGATTTTTGAACCAATTTGGGTATTTTGGGTAAATTTGGGAATTTTGGCCAAATCTGGGGCCCCAAGGATATTTGGGTAATTTGGGGGAAGTTGAGGGGCAAAAGGCTAGGTTGGGTGTCTTGGTAGAGTTGAGGTACCAACCACCATCAATAAGCCATGGACCAATGGAAACCCCATTTTTGGTCCTCTATGTAGTGGTCTTAGCCAAACCCTAGCCTAGGGCTAATGGGTTTAGGGGACCACCTACAGGAGTCTCCCAAAAGTATCAAGCGACCAAAGCCTAGAAGTTCTGGGTTTAGGGTAGTGAGTGACTGTGAGCGTAAGTGATGGCAAGTGAGTGTCTTAGCCCTAGACCAACACCCAGGGTCAATCCTAAGGTCCAACAGTCCTAAGGGTGACTCATCTTTAGTTTCCTCTATAGTGACCCCACCTACTAAGTGCTAGAGCTTAGGACCAATCTGTGGAACTCCAAGTTGAGTAGAGAAGAGTGTGAATTTTATAATTGTGAGGTTTCCATGTCTAGTTTTCTAAGAATAGTCAATAGGAAAGTCCTATGGCTAGACCTTAGGCTACTCATGTCTAGTTTTCTAAGAATAGTCAATAGGAAAATCCTATGGCTAGACCTTAGGCTACTAACTTTTTCTAGTTTTCTAAGAATAGTCAATAGGAAAATCCTATGGCTAGACCTTAGGCTACTAAAGAGATAGTTTTCTAAGAATAGTCAATAGGAAAGTCCTATGGCTAGACCTTAGGCTACTAAAGAGGAGACCTCAACCAAAAGTGAGGTCAATAAATGGACCCCCAATAGGTGGGGTGTGTTGGGCAAGCACACCCAGATCTAGTTTTCTAAGAATAGGCAATAAGAAAATCTTATGGCTAGACCTTAGGCTACTAAAAGGGAAAAACTAAACCTCAACCAAAAGTGAGGTCCTATGGCTAGACCTTAGGCTACTAAAGAGGAAAAACTAAACCTCAACCAAAAATGAGGTCACTATGGCTAGACCTTAGGCTACTAAAGAGGAAAAACTGAACCTCAACCAAAAGTGAGGTCAAGTCATATGGCTAGACCTTAGGCTACTAAAGAGGAAAAACTGAACCTCAACCAAAAGTGAGGTCAACTGGCCATTCAACTCCACTTCAGCGATCTTCAACCACTCCCTTACAACGAGTTGGTGAAGGTTCTTTTAGTTCGCGCACCCGAGGTTGATGCCGATGATGTGGACGAGGAAGGATCAATTTAATCGTTGAACGAACTAGGTGAACCATCAACATTGGTGATGAAGACAGTTCTGAAGCGAGATAATGATGATGAAATGGAAGAAACCTCAGTACAAAATATCCTTAGAAGATACAGAGAAAAATAAATATGAAACAATGTATGATCGGATAAACCACAATGTGAATGTTATGACCCTTACTCTGATTCTCCATCAAAAGGTTGAGAGTTTAGAGGTCAAGGAAGTCCGTAGTGTTGGTTCAAAGCCGATCAAATTTTAGCGTGCTTCTACCTCTACTGAGCTTGAAAAACGTATAAATTTGGATGATGATCCTAATGAATTAATAGAATTTCGTTTGGTTAATTCTCGCCTTGTGTTCAAAAGTTAATTCAACAGGGACACTTACCTAAACAAATGTCAAAAGATAAATTTCAACTTTTTGAAAAATTATTGAATGGTAAAAGTCGAACTCCAAACTTAAAAGAGGGTCTCAGTTTTGGCACCGTCGGACCAGTCGATGATTCTGAATTTTGCATGGTTGTTACTGGTGAGTCAGAAGAGGGTTGCCTCGATATAGAAGATGACTCTACTGATCAACTAGTAGAAGATGCTCCACTAGAATTTGAAGAAGAAATTAAATCTACCATTGATGAATTGAAAAAGATTAACCTCGAGACTGAAGAACAACCCAGACCTACATTTATAAGTTCTCTACTCAATGACGAAGAATCTGTAGAATTGATCAAACTATTAACAGAATTCAAAGATTGCTTTGTATGGAGCTACGATGAAATGTCAGGACGGTCGGCAGAGGTTGCAGTCCATAAACACGGGGTGGAGAAGAATATAACCCCAGTAAAATAAGCTCCCAGGAGAATGCACCTCGAAATAGAGCAACAAGTCATCGCTGAGGTGAAGAAATTAATAGATGCCAAATTTATGAAAGAAGAGCAATACCCCACATGGTTAGCTAACATTGTACCTGTTAAGAAGAAAAATGGACAGATCCGTGTTTGTGTCGACTTCAGAAATTTGAACAAAGCATGTCTAAAAGACGAGTTTTCACTACCAATACCAGAGATGATGGTGGACATAACTTTGACACATGAAGTTTTCTCCTTCATGGACGGATCATCGGGATAGAACCAAGTCAAGATGGCTTCCGAGGATGCAGGACTTATAGCCTTCAGAACACTGATCGAAATTTTTTACTACACAGTGATGTCGTTCAGCCTAAAGAACGCCGGAGCAACATATCAACATGCAATGATGAAGATTTTTTACGACCTCATCCATAACAAAGTAGAATGCTACGTGGATGATTTGGTCATCAAAAGTAAACAAAAAATAGACCATTTGTACGATTTAAGGATTGTGTTTGAACGGTTATGACTATATGACCTTAAAAAAAATCTCTTAAAGTGCGCATTCAGCGTTACTTCTGGAAAATTTTTGGGATTCGTTGTCCGTCGTCGGGGAATCGAGATCGTACTGGATAAAATTAAAGCTATCTTGGAATGCCTCCTCCTAAAACCTTGAAACAACTACATTCTTTCAGGGGAAGTTGGCATATTAGAGGCACTTTATTTCTAATCTCTCAGGTAGGTGTCAGCCTTTCTCAGCATTAATTAAAAAGGATGTCAAATTTATTTGTCAGCGGGCTTTCGAGGATATTTAACAATATTTAATGATACCTCCTGTCTTGGCAGCCCCTATTCCAAGGAAACCATTGGTACTTTATCTCGCGGCCTTAGATGACTCTCTTGAAGCCCTCTTAGCCCAATTCAATCATGAGGGTAAAGAAAATGCACTCTACTACTTGAGTCAACGTCTAATACTGACGGAGATAAGGTATCCACCTTTCGAGAAGCAATGTCTGACATTGATTTTTGATGCTCGAAAGCTTAGACATTACAGGCTTTCTCATAAGATTACCCTAATCTTGAAAGTTAATCCATTGCAATATCTGATGACCCAACCAACACTCTCTGGACGTTTGGCAAGATGGTCAATGATCTTATTGCAATTTGATATAACTTTTGTTCCCCTTCATGCTATCAAGGGACAGATACTAGCAGAATTTCTCGCTGCACACCCACTGCCAGCTAGGTCCTCTCTCAAAGACGAGTTACCAGACGAGCAAATTTTATAAATGGAATTCTCCAGTGCGCAACGTTGGGAGATGTACTTTGATGGTGCTTTATCAGCCAAAAAGATAAAGAATTAGACACAGTTATACCAGGCAAAGCAAAGATCGGTTCGATCTTTATCACGCCATATAAGGGTATGTTCAGTTTCTCATACCACCTGACAGAGCCGTGAACCAACAATGAAGCAGAATATGAAGCCTTAATCATCGGATTAGGAATGACAATCTCAATGGATATAACAAACATTGTCATTTATGGCAACTCCCAACTCGTCATCCAGCAAGTCACCGGACAATAAAGAATTTTGAAACAAGGTTAGCAGAATACCATTAGTACATGATGAAGCTGCTAGAGCAGATCCCCAATTTGACTTTCTGCGGGATTCCTACGAGAGATAATGCCCATGTCGACGCTCTAGCAAAACTTGCTAAGGAAATGACATGTCTCTCGGAGGATACCATTAAAATCACAGTGCAAGGAAAACAAGTCTTGTCCCAGATCGATCTCGAAACTCTATGCAAGCTTGGAAAAGAAGAAATGGTAAATACAGTTGCAGACATCGATGAAGATTAGCGCAAGCCATTAATAGATTATTTGCATACTGGAAAGCTGCCAGAAGATAAGTCTGAAGCACACCATATCACAAGAAGGGCCATGTATTACGCCCTGGTGGGAAACGTTCTCTACAAAAGATCATTCGACCAAATGTGGCTACGATGTTTGGGCAGAGCCAAAGCATAGAATATTGTCAAAGAGGTACATGCCGGATTGTGTGGCGCTCACCAATCAGGGCCAAAAATGGAACTAAAGATCGAAAGACTCGGATATTATTGGCCAGCAATGATGTTCGACTGCGTGGATACAACCAGAAAATGTCATAAATGCCAAGTGCATGGGGTGGTCTTACCCCAGCTTCCGAACGTGCTACACCCAACTGTTGCCTCATGGTCATTCGAGTGTTGGGGCACAGACATAATAGGTTCGATAGACCCTCCATCTTTCAAAGGACACAGGTTTATACTTTCCACTACAGATTACTTCTCCAAATGTGCAGAGGCAGTACCGTTACGTGAGGTTACGACACAACACGTCCTTCAATTTTTCAAAAGCCAAATTGTCTACCATTTTGGAGTACCGCAAAGAATAATTTCTGACAATGGGACAGCTTTCAGAAGCACCAAGATCAACAATTTTGTCAAAAGATATGGGATAGGTTAGAGATACTCTATGATTTACTATCCCAGAGCAAATAGTCTGGCTAAAGCTTTCAACAAAGCACTGGTACAAATTTTGAAGAAAATACTAGATGAAAACAAAAGGGATTGGCACAACACACTATTAGAAGCCTTGTGGGCCTACAAAATGACTTTCAGAATTCCCACTGAGTGTACACCCTATATGCTCGTGTACGGGTCCGAGGTCGTGCTACCACTAGAAATCCAGACACCGTCTCTCGGAGTTGTTGTTGCCAACCAACTCACCATCAAAGAAAGTTCAAAACTTAGACTTGAAGAACTGGAGAGTCTCAAGGAAAATGACTAGAAGCACAACAACATTTGGAGCTTTACCAGGTAAAGATGGTACAAGCCCATGACAAATTGGTCTGCCCAAGGACATTCAATGTTGGTGACCTCGTACTTGTTCCACAAAGGCCTATTCCTGCACGCCGCAAAATAGGTGGAAAATTTGAGCCAACTTGGGAGAGACCATTTTTCATTAAAATAGTCTACATAAGAGGAGCCTACCAGTTCGTGAACTTCCAAGGTGAAAGACCCATGTTACCGATACATGGACGTTACCTGAAAACCTATTACACAGCCTGATGTCGCTTGCCTTTTCTTGCTTTGAAACTTTGAAACTTTGATTGTTTTGGGGTTGTCTATGTGGCCAAATGTCTATGACCGGATCCAAATTTTTTAATTAACCTCAATATAATGAAAATTTTTAAAAATCTTAAACTTCAATTTTTTTTTCCTTTCCACTTTTAAGTATAATGTTCCACAAAATTAAATTCATACATAAATAAACAATTCTATTAACTGAAATAAGCTAAAAGTTACTTTAATAACTACTTTGTTTTGTTATTGTCCATGCCAAGTTTTGACCCACTGATGTTTTTCCTATCGTCTGTCAGAAAAATGTTGGGACAGAGACTGATCTTTACTTTCCAGGATGGTTGGAGCCTTGCACAAAATGAGGAGATTGCGCCGCAGGGCGGTACCATAGACTTCAACATGGATTTTAACCAGGTTAACATGGACTACTAAAGTCCTCTCATGAATGTAGTCAGCTGCAAAGAGAAAGAGGGATTTCCCTCACTACTGAGGGTGATCGCCAAAGATAATGTATCACACAAAGGCAAGAATGTGATAATAGAGCAAGATCCGATGGAAGGGCCCAACCATCTGTCCTCCATGGTATGTACACCTGTTGGAGGCCTAGTTGCCGCCAATAATGAATGATTACCAAGTACTTCACTTCGCAGGATGCAACGTAGGAACGCCAGCCATAAGAAGCAGAGGGCTTTTCTACGATAAGAATGCAGACGTCAGAGAGAGACAAACAACTTACTCACCCCTATTCCTGAGGGGCATATTTATGATCCGGACCTGAAAAAAGCTTCTACTAGCCTACCCTACACGGATGAAGAATCGGGGTTCGTGACAGTGTCAGATACACTTTCAGTTTTAGATGTTTATCCAAGGGTTGCCCGACGTGCAACGCTGAAATTCTTGCCGGGACATTAGCCACAAGGGCATTTGTAGAATGCTCGGATTGCAATGTTTTACATTTACAACATTTCAGTACATTAGAAGAGTATACCTCCAGCTTTGATGGGTTTCAGACTTCGGATATTAAGATGGATGTGCCGTACGTCCCACTAGGGATAGATCAGTATGTACCATGGAGCCCAGGGTCATACATCCTGCTAGATGCCAAGTCTCGTGTTCCAGATCAGCTAGCGCCAATTTGGGTTCCTGTCGATGCTCAGAGGTAGGAACGCTCATGACAGCTACTGAACCCTAATACGATGGAGTACTACAAAATAAGCAGAGTAAATAAAAGAGGATTTGAATTTTAGGAAGAAGTCCAGGGAAAATTCATCAACATACTGGAGGGATTAGAAATCTATAGCAGAGTCTTCTCAGAGATTGATGAACAAAGTATACTTGACTGCATTTTTGACCTAAGGGACAAAGGTCGAGCATGTTTACTTATGGAAAGGACCTTTTCCGAGCCGAGGAAATGGATGCGAGGAAAAGGGAGGATTACTATCCAATGTGTCTGCTGCTACAAATTCACAAATGACAGACAGGGGAATCCGCTTGGGATCCTCAGACACGATCAAGTAGATCCACTACCGCCAGTGATAAAGTGGATGATCAAAAGAATGGTAAGATGGAGCATGCTGCCTGCATTCCAAATAGCTGCATCATCAACATATATGATGAGGGAGATAATATACCTCCTCACATTGATCATCATGATATTGTAAGACCCTTCTATACAGTCTCATTTCTGAGCAAGAGCAATATATTATTTGGGAAAGAGATTGACATTGTCGGCCCTGACGAGTTCAGAGGCTCTGTGGAGATTCCTCTACCAGTCGGTTCAGTCTTGGTTCTTATAGGCAATGGTGCAGAGGTCTCCAAACATTGTATTCCAGGGGTACAACACCGAACGGTGTCCGTGACCTTCCGTAGGATGGACGACAACAAAATACCATATAGATTTCAGCCAGACCCGGAACTGGAAGAGCTACTGCCATACGAGCTTTGAGAGGGTTGTACCTCTAAGTACATGCGAAGGGAACCCTTATCCTAGAGCATGGCTTAGAAGGTTTGCTTGATCAGGAGCTCATCGTACCTGATATAGATGGTCCACTTTCTTTTTTTTTTAAAGCAACATGATTTGTATCTGATATATTCAGCCTTTAATGTATTCATGGCATGAGATGATCTGGATGTACTTCAACATGGACTATATATTTTACCTTTTTTTTTGAGGCGTTAGCCTATGTTTGATCTGTAACATCTTTATTGAAGCAGATTAATGGAAATTTCTCTCTGGAATATGCCTTTTTTTTCAGTTGCTTTTTTGTGCGATGGATGGAAGCTACGAACCACACGTTAGTTCAGAATTTGAATGAACGAAGAACGAAACAACAAATCTTTAAAAATAAATAAAATTTAGCTACAAAATTTATCACAAATGAATAAACAACAAAATAAATTTCTTTTGAAAATTAACTAATTCAAACTAAAATTTTAAAGACATATTTTTGAAAAATTAAATGTGATGAAAAACAACAAAAGAAGAAAATGAATATGTTGAGTGGATTATCTTGTTTTCAGAGTTTCTTACTCTTTCTGCGTGCAACACAACCATCTTTATTTGCATTAACTCTTTTTGCATCCCCGTAAAATTTCACATTCAACACAAAACCCCACAAAGCTCTACAAATCTTCTTCAACAAAATCAACCTTTTCACATGACACATTTCTGTAAATTCAACATCACAAGCTCTCCACACTGTTTTCATATGACTCTTGAGGTCAATACCCAAATTTTGACTCCCCATATTCGAAGATCAGTGCGAGGCTCCCTTTAATGGATGTTCAGGCTTCCAGTTCCTTGAAATTTCAAATTCCCCAAGGATCGGTATGAGACCCCCTTTAATGGAAGTTAAGACTTTTGATTCCTTCAAATTTCAAATTCCGCAAGGATCGATGTGAGGCCCTCTTCAATGGATGTCAAGGCTTCCGATTCCTTCAAATTTCAAATTCCCTGAGGATTGGTGTGAGGCTCCCTTCAATGGATGTTAAGGATTCTGATTCATTCAAATTTTAAATTCCATGAGGATCGGTGTGAGACCCCCTTCAATGGATGTTAAGGCTTCCGATTCCTTCAAATTTCAAATTCTCCGAAGATCGGTGTGGGACCCCTTCAAGGGAAGTTAGAGCTTCCAATTCCTTCAAATTTCAAATTCTCTGAAGATCGGTGTAAGGCCCTCTTCAAGGGATGTTAAGGCTTCCGATTCCTTGAAATTTCAAATTCTCTGAAGATCGGTGTAAGACCCCCTTCAATGGATGTTAAGGCTTCCGATTTCATCACATATTCTATTCAGATATTCCTCACAAATTCACATGCGTAAATTGGCATATTTTCTGCTTAAATACATATATTTCTCTTGTCACCTCTTGGGTTGGATGTGAGTCATGGTGCTTTCCTTCCTAACATGACACACATACTTTCTTGTTATCTCTTGAGTTGGATGTGAGTCCTGGTGCTTTCCTTCTCAATGTAAGACATATATTCTCTTGTCACCTCTTGGGTTGGATGTGAGTCCTAGTGCTCTCCTTCCTAATGTGACACACATACTTTCTTGTCATCTCTTGAGTTGGATGTGGGTCCTGGTTCTTTCCTTCTCAATGTAACACATATATTTCTCTTGTCACCTTTTGAGTTGGATGTGAGTCCTGGTGCTTTCCTTCCTAACGTGACGCACATATTTTCTCTTTACCTCTTGAGTTGGATGTGAGTCCTAGCACACATATTTTCTTATCACCTCTTGGGTTGGATGTGAGTCATAGTGCTTTCCTTCCGAACGTGACACACATACTTTCTTGTTACCTCTTGAGTTGGATGTGAGTCCTGGTGCTTTCCTTCTCAATGTAACACATATATTTCTCTTGTCACATCTTGGGTTGGATGTGAGTACTGGTGCTTTCCTTGCTAACGTGACACACATATTTTCTCGTTACCTCTTGAGTTGGATGTGAGTCCTGGTGCTTTCCTTCTCAATGTAACACATATATTTCTCTTGTCACCTCTTGGGTTGGATGTGAGTCCTGGTGCTTTCCTTCCTAACGTGACACACATATTTTCTCGTTACCTCTTGAGTTGGATGTGAGTCTTGGTGCTTTCCTTCTCAATGTAACACACATATTTTCTTATCACCTCTTGGGTTGGATGTGAGTCCTAGTGCTTTCCTTCTTAACATGATGCACATACAATATTGTTACTTATTAAGTTGGATGTGAGTCCCAGTATCCTCAATGTAAAAAATATTTCCTTTAGAGCCGGATGTCAGCCTTTATGCTTTCCATCTCAATTTGGTCCTCTTACACATTCCTATTCTCATCTTTTGAAATAAGTTTCAAGACCACCTTAAATTGATTATGACATCTGACTCTTTATTCGGGATTGATACCCAAATTTCAATTCTCACCACGGGGACAACAGTTATATATTGACTCCCTTCGTTCATGAATACCTGAAATTTCATAACTCAAAATTCACTCTTCGATCCCCAGTGAGAGTCCCAACTCCTCAATTTCAATCAAACGATCACCTGTTAATTCCCCAACAGAAGCAAATCACACACACAACTCTACACATACTTCCGGGTCTGTTGACTTAAAAGTTTATACTGATTTTTGTTGATCTCATCGGTCAACGCCAATACGCACGGTGTGTTTGCCCTGCACACCACACCTACTGGGGGTCCATTTGTTGAACTCACTTTTGGTTGAGGTTTAGTCTTTCCTCTTTAGTAGCCTAAGGTTTAGCCATATGACTTTCCTATTGACTATTCTTAAAAAACTAGACAAGGAACCCTCACCATTAGAAATTATAAACTCTTCTCTACTCAACTGGAAGTTCTACATATTGGTCCTAACTTGTAGCACTTAGAAGGTGGGGTCACTATGGGGTAACTCAAGATGAGTTACCCTTAGGACAACTGGACCTTAGTGTCAACCCTGGGAGTTGGTTTAGGGCTAAGGCACTCACTTGCAATCACTTACACTAACAATCACTAACTGTCCTAAATTTAAACTTCTAGGCTTTGGTCCCTTGATACTTTGGGAGACTCCTATAGGTGGTACCCTGAACCCACTAGCCCTAGGCTAGGGTTTGGCTAAGACCACTACATAGAGAACCCAAAATAGGGTTTCCATTGTTCCATGGCTTATTGATGATGGTTGGCACTCCAACTCTACCAAGACACCAAACCTAGCCTTTTGGCCCTAAACTTCGCTAAATTACCAAAATACGCCTCTTTACCCCAAAATTCCAAAAATTCCAAAAAATCCCAAAGATTTCCAAAACCTCCCAAATATTCCTAATTTCATTTTTCTCAACTATCACATGACCCAATTTGGCCAAATTGACCATCTTTGACCAAAACCCCCAAATTGCACTTTAAAGGCCCATATTTTCCAAAAATTACTCCAAATTTCTGTTCAATTGGTCTCAATTTACCCCAGTTTCAATTATAAACTTAAATTCACCCTTGATATGACCAATATAGACAAAATCCAAGCTCAATTGGTGTATGATTTGAACCTAATTTTGACCTAAACCAAAAACCCAATTTTGGCCCTATGACTTGGTTCCACCAAATTGAACCCATAGTCCACTCAATTGGCCACATATTGTGTTGAAAACCTTCATAACATCCCCATACATCAAAATTCACTTTCAGTTGGCCTTGTTGAGACCTCAATTATATTTTATTTCAACCTAAGTCCAAAACCCCCAAATTTGCCGCAAGTTGGCCATGTCTCAAAATCTCACCAAATTGATGGCGTTAGCCCCAAAATTTTCACTCCATCCATTCATGAAAAATCTTCACAACATCTCCCTTGATCATTTGAACCATTCAATTTGGACTTAGCCCAAAGCTAGCCCAACCTAGACCCATGTTTATCCCAACAAGCCAAAATTGACCAAATTTAAAAAATTCTTTAAATTGACATACCAATTGAACTCAAAATCACTTCAACCCTGCACCAAAAATCTTCATAACAATCATCTACACAATCTTCATCAATCAATTAGGCCAATTGACATGGCTAGCCTAGCTAAACCCAAACTTTGATCACTTGAACACACATTGAACCGATGCACTAAAGATGGCCTAACTACCCCCAAAGTCTCCAAATTAGTGATTCCACAGCCATTAGTTGGACCCTACTAACCAGCCTAAACCTCTTAAAACCACCTAAACTAAGCCATGGACCAAAGGTCCCTTAAATTAAGAGATTTCATGCAATATTTGCTTAAGCTTACGATATTTTTGCCAAAATAAAGCCTAAACACATTTTCTTTGACAGATTCCCATGGATGCTCTGAGAACCTAGCCACCTCCCCCTACCATGGTCGGCCGACCTAGTCACTAAAGAAGCTCAAAATTGAGAGCCACCCCTATGGATCTTCACCCAAATCAAATCTAGAGGCTAGCTCAACCAAATTAAATTGTAGAGCTCTTCAGCCCTCCACCTAAGCACCACAATGCACCCAAACATTTGCCCTGAGAGCCACCACATGGCCATGGGAGGTGTGTTAAAAGTTTTCTCAGAGAGAGCTTCCCAAATCACTCACAGAGCTTCTTTGAGACCTACACAGCCCATTCCAATTATTTCATTGCCTTGATTCCCCCCGTGTAACCCTAATTTTGAGCTTGAAAATTAGGGCAAAAATAGGACATCCCTGAAGACTCCACCGAACTTCAATTGCTTGAGCCCACACCTTCACAACAACATGAGAAGACAAAGCCCATTCCAATTACCTCTGAAATAGCCTCTACAATAGCTCTAGACCAACACCCAAAATCGGTCTGGATCAAAATCATACCCAAGCTTTACACCAAGACTAGAGGCTCAATCCCTAGCCTCCTTGTAGCCCAACAAACGTGCCAAGAACCTTTGATTGAAGCTTCACTTCTCAGAGCTAAGGTGGTGGAATGAGAAGACTCACCAGGTAGTCTTTCTTGTACTTTCATACTATACTTTTATACCTGCAAACTTGAATGCCAAAAACGATGTATGAATGCAATTAAGATGTCTCTATCGGATGATCGGGAATTCCTCGGAAGAGGTAACCTATGATTGCTAACGAGGCTTTCCATGATCTAAATGAAATTATGGAACACGTAAATTCATTCAGACTAAGTGAATCCAATAGAAACTAGTGGTGTCGGAACGAGGGAATCATAGGATCCTAATCGGTGTCGCTCTAATCAACTTTAATACGCCCCCATAAAATTTAAAGAGCTTCAACCATAAACCCCCTTGATTTGACATTATAACTTGAAACACTAGAAAACTCAAACTCATCGCGGTAAAGGGCTTGGAGCTAGCATGGTGGGCAGCACGGCCATCTTCAACAGCAAAACCTATCTTCCCCAGTTAAACCAATCTTCCTTCCTTAGAATTAGACAACAAAGCCATAGGACTTTGAGGTTCCTTGCTTATGCAACGTAAATCCTCATATGATCTTTAGGCATTTGTATAGCCCTGCTATACAACATAAGCCCTAACTCGACTTAGGATTCCGAGGTCATCGTTCATCACGGCCTAACCCTTCACATCTTCTAGGCTATTTCTGTGATAGTTTCACACAAATATAAGCCCTAACTAATAAAATTGGCAGGATGAAACACATAAATATTTCTCCTCAAAGCTGAAGCTAAACATTAGGATAGCTTGGGAAGTCACTGAGGTTCTAATTTGGATCTATGACATCCCCTAGTTCTTCCTCCTTTTGACTCTACAACAAAATGTTCCAAATTTGAACCAATCCCCTTTTACACCTCTACGTCCGATCTCATTGAAAAGTCCTACCCTTTGAAACTCCTTGAAGATAATATTTCCTGATTTTTATCAAGAGTCTTCTTAGGTGACTCTGGTCATTTAAGATGTAATTAACTATAGGGGCTTGCTCTTATAGGAAGCATGTCCGAACCCAACTTAATATAAATCCTATTTAATTATTTATATTAAATAGGGGAACTTGTCGGCAAATATAAAGGTTTTTCAGACTAAACAGACGTCATATGTTCCTTAGTTTATTTGATCGAGCCTCATCCTCAAGTCTTGTGTTTATCCTTCGGGATAGATACATGATTTGAGGTACAACGC
>JXCR01146159.1:108447-128937 GCA_002079205.1 Phalaenopsis hybrid cultivar
TATATATATATATATATATATATTAATCTATATTAAATTTTTTTCCCCCTTTCCTCTTTAAGCCCTAACTCCCCGTTCTCCGCGTCCGAGCTCTACTTCTCCCGTTCGCGCGCCTGGCCTCTCCCTTTCTCGGTCTCGAACCTAGCGAGCTCTTCCTCCTCCACGCAAGATAAGAATGACTTCTTATTCGTCCTTGCCCGACAATCTCTGCCCGCGGCCTTCTTTCCCGAAGCCGCGTCAGTCTCCTTGAGTCGTGGATTTCCTTTTCTTGGTAATTTGACTCTGAAAAGCTTGTTCCCTGGTAGACTTGAACGGCATTTCTTCTCCTCTTCCCGATGCTTCCCTCGCTGCCATTAGTCTCGCCGCTCGGTCCGAGAGACTTCGGTGGCTTCGCCTTCTTAAGCAGGGAGCGTGTCTTTTTCTTTTTTGGCCCGATTCGAGTGTTGAGGACTGTTGAGGGTAGTCTTCTTTCTCTTCTCTCTATTCTCTGCCTATATACATAGTTCCTTTTGAAATTTTTGAGGTTGTTGAAAAAGTTGGCAAGAAAAGGAGAGCGGGAATTTTTCGGCTGTGAGGAGATTGGAGAGGAAATTTCTGTGAGAGCGCTTCTTTGGGGTGAACTCTGGTGTTGCGGGACTTCACTTTAGCATTCTTNACTCGGTTTTGGCTTCCTGTGGCACTCCTCAGTTTGAAATATATGCTATGAGAAAATCTATTTAATTTAAAAAATGTTGTAGCTTGTTTTGAGGGCTCGACTTAGCTCCTCGTGAGGCCTCACTCCTGTTCAAATGTCTGTTGAAATCATATTTAGATATGCAGGTTGTTTCTTAGCTTTGGGTGGCTCGGTTTTACCTACAGGTGGTTGGAACTTTAGTTTCTATTAAAATACGAACCTATATCAATGCTTGGGCTTGTTTTAATATTGTTGAGCTCTGACTTTGGCTTTTGAGTTTTCGTTGAGCTCGATTTTGGCTTTTTGTTTCTCGTCGAACTCGGATTTGGTTTCTGGTTCTTGTTGAACTTGGTTTTGGCTTGATTTGAAGTCACAGTTTTGGGGTGAAATGATTGGATATTTAATGGTTTATGGGAGTCTGAATTTTGATATCATTAGGCTCGGTTTTGGGCTTTAAATGGCTCGACTTTGGGCTTTTGTTGGTGCTCGGTTTTCATTTCAGGAGTATGGGACGTCGGTTTTTGTGGAAACTTTAGTCTTGGCTTTTATTGAGATGTTAGAGCTCTCTTCCTGGCTTTAAGGGCTCTTGTGTTTTAGCCCTGTTGCACTTTGTTTGGCCTCTAGTTGAGGGTTGACTTTGGCTTTGTCTCTAGTTGAAGGCTGGCTCTGGTTTTGGTTTTGGTCGAGCTCGGTTTGGCTCTGGTTAAGGGTTGGCTTTGGCTTTCTTTCTTGTTGAACTCGGTTTGGCTCTAGTGTGGGTTGTGTTTGCTTGCTCTAGCTCTANTGAGCAAAGGCAAAGCCCCTTTTGATTTGAGTAAATTTGTCAGTTCAAAAGCTCAAGATTGGTATAGTGATGTGTTGCAATCATGCAAACTGATTCAGGAGCAATGTTTTAGAAATCTGGGTGGAGACATGGAAGATTTAATTGTACGCCGACAGTGGGAACAATTCTAATATTTTTCTGCTATGGCAGTTATATCTGTTGTGAGGGAGTTCTATAAAAATCTTCCTGAAGCTGAAGACAATCGAGTTATGGTTCGAAGAAAGTTGGTACCTTTTTGGCCAGAGGTAATCAACTTGTTTGACCATTTACCACTGGATACTTTATGTTTTTATGCAAATTATAGTCCTACTGAAGCGGTGTTAGATGAGATTATTTCATACTAGACTATTGGGTGAGGACTTTGGAAGATTACCAATGAGAGGACAATAAATTTCCCAACTTCAAAGTAATGTGCACCTTCAAAGGCCTGACACTATTTCATTTCTGCTCGTCTACTTTCGACCAATCGTCTCAGTGAAGTGACCAGAGAAAGAGCAACATTGAACTACTATATTCAATAGGGAAAACTCATCAAAATTGGAGCTTTGATATGTCAGATTATCATCAATTATACTATAGATGTTATAACTGTAAGTCTGGGATTTGCTTCCTTGATCTTTTCCTTGTGTGAGCACGCTGAAGTTAAATATGATAGCTAGGAGGAGGTATTATTTCCTCTAAAGCCCATCATTAGGTGAATGTGAAGACTTATTCTGAGCATTCAACTTTTGGCTGGAGAGGAGGATTTTCTTGGAGCTATGAAATGGAGACGTCTGCTGCTTCTACATCGAGACCATCTACCTCATGTGCTTCTACATCTCGAGGTAAGTCTACTTAGACCCGAGATCAATTATTGCAGATGATGATGGATAATATTAATTTTATCGTTGATAGGGTAAAAAATTCAGAGTGTTTTGCAGAGCATACTAATAGGTATAATAGGAGAAAAAGTGTTTATGAAGAGAAATTTCACTCATCTATGAAGAGCCTCATTAGAGGTAACCAAGGAGTGTAATTCCCTCCATATCCTAGATACCCTGATTATGAGCCTGCAAAAGTTTGAGATAGCGATGATTCAGAGGATGAAAAGTAGGCCTGAAAGATTTATTTTTTGATTGTAATATGATAAAAACTATGTGGTCTGGGCTTGCTACATTTGCGTCTGTGTGTTGGTTTGAACTATGTGATGTACTTTGTACTTTTATGTTTAAGTGAGAATTGTGATGCGATGTCTTTTCATGTTTTGGACTTGAGACAGGTATGTATGTTTACTTGGTTAGATATTGTGATTTGTTAGACTTTTAATTTTAATTATATTGTAATGTTTGTGTTAGTTAGTATTTTTTTTTAAATTATGGGGTAGTAACTATTGTGAGTTTTGTGATTTAGTTAGTTTATAACTTAACTTAATTCTATATCTTTTGTAAAGTCAAAAATCTTTCTAACTTGGGTCTTAAATTTAAATTTTTGAAACTGCTACCCTGTATTTTTCTTTTATCATGTTTGTTAGTTTTCTTTTATGTTTATACCCACTGCTTAGGAGTCTATTGAATCTCTACATATTAAATTGAAATGAAAATATAGAAAATTTGATCAAAAATTAATTTTACTCCTGTTTTTACTTTTATACTTGTATCATTATGGTTTAAAAATTCTTGTTAGTATGTTATTTTAAATTTTCATTCCTGCTTATANAGTGTAAAATAAGTATGAAAATCTCAACATATTTTTCTTTGGTCACAAACCAAGATTAAACATCTATAATTCCAAATGAAACCACTCCTATTAACCCAATTTGACTCTATTGCAAGCTCAATTTCACCCAAACCCCAAGTCTAACATGAAATCCCCAAATTAAACCTATGTCCAAATTCCCCTAAATTGGCCTTCAAATTCAATACAAAATCACATGAAATCCTTTCAAAAATCTTCATGACATATCCCTACACCAAATTAAACATTTAATTAACCCAAGTTTTAGCCCAAATTCACCCCCAGTTTTAAAAGCCCAAGCCCACCACATTTAATTTCAAAAGCCCAAATCCAAAACTCACGTGGCATAAAATTTTTTCACATCATTGGTTTAATCAAAATCATTCCCTAAGTTTCTAATTAATGCCAAAATGATTCCATATTAAGCCTCATGACAAACACCATCAAAATACCCTATAAAGTCCTAAAATCCTTTTTCATCCAAACTAACCAAGCCAAGGACTAGCCATGAAGCCATCCCCAAGCCATAAGTGAGTCATATGAGCCTTTGCCACCTCACCAAGCTATTAATGGTAAAATGAGGAGCCACTTTCAAGCTCCCTTAAAAAGGTTTTCACCCTTTTAATGACACACTCTAACCCATGCTTAGCCAAATCCTTTTAATAGGGACCTCTATTCACTAATTAAGTTGAGCCAAATGATCTCCTTTTCAGCCCAAACCAACTTTGGTGGGTGAGCCCAACCCAAATCCATACTTTGACCCAATTTGACCCAAAAATATGTTCACCCCCATTCCTCTTTAATCCAAGACCTTTACACATGGCCAACCCCAATTGACTTCACCAAAACGAAGCCCTGATCCCCATGACCAAATGGTGACCTAACCCTGGCAGGCCAGCCACCTTAGCTGCCAGAAAACACTAGGGCCAAGGAGGAGCAAGGAAGTTAAGCTCAAAATTACACCCAACCAAGCTGGCTCACTCCAATTGGATTTTTGCCCTTTTCTTCCCTCCACCTAAGCAACTAGAACCACCCACTGGTTAGCCCAATTGCAGTCTCCAAGCCCCACTATTTAAATGCTCACTTCACTGACAAAAAGGGAGTTGTTGAAATTCCTTGGGGAAACCCTGGAAAATTATTCATAGAGCTTCTCCTAGCTTCCTTCAGTGCAAGCCCTTGGTCTTACAGCCCTCAAAACCTCTTCCTGAGCTCAATTTTAGAGCTAAGAAATCAACCCAAACTAGGAGATAATCCCCCAAAGTTCCACAGTGCACCAAAGTCAAATTAATTGCACCCAGAAGATCCCCTATAAAAGCCCCGCACGAGACCACCCTAATATGGACTTTGATCAACACCCAAAATCGGCCTTGATCGAATTCAGGTCTAGGCAATTCATCACGTCCCAAGGCTTCATCTAGGAGCTCTCTGGACTCAAGCCAAGTTTTTGGAAGCACCCAATTAAGGCCACACCTCTTGGGCAAAGGTATTGAAATCTCCCTTTAAACCAAGCCTATTTTAATTCTCCATGATCATTGACTTGATTTAAGACTTGATTAACGTATAGATGTGTTCTCTTAGTCTAGACACGTCTATAGGAACAAACCCGAGGATATTTTGTTGAGTATCAAGCGAGATATTAAGGTTTTAGTGTGGATGGCTACATGTTAGGTCAATTGGGGACCATAAACGAATGTCATCCGATCGCACGTGTGTTGGATGGATAGATGAAATCATGTTGGACGAGTTGATGGAACGAAAGGCGGGCTGATGAGGCAGCTACGTGGTTGACAGCATTGACTAGTAGAGCGCCGCGTGGAGATATCGGAGGGGACGAGGATGAGGTGGTACCATGTGTTTAAGTAGAAAAATATGGATTTTCTAATTTTATTTGAATCCCAGAACTTCAAAAATTTATATCATTGCATAGAGAAATCATTAAAAAAATAAAAAATACCCTCTTGCTCAGTGAACAGAGGAGAATAATGTGGGTGAAAAATAAAAATTATTTGTTGACTCTTTGATTTTTTAATTAATTAAAAACTCTCTATGGTATTTCAATTCATTATGGCTAAGCATTGCTCACCATAGCTTGAAACTTTAAGGGTTTATTTCTCATGATAGAGGCTATGTTATATGATTTTTCCATGGTTAGAGGACATCTATGTGCTTCTAACCCTAATTTTTAAGCTAAGATGGCTATTTTGCTTTAAATTAATTACATAAATTAAAGCACCACTTGGAAAATTATGGAATAAATTTTAATAGTTTTTGTGTGGTCAGAGAAGCTTAGGAAAAAAATTATGATGGTTTGAATAATTTTGTACATTTCTGTATTTAATTAAGTCTCTATATCTTGCATTAAATTATGTAAATTAAATATTAAATAAAAATTAATGAAATCAATTCCACATTGTGTGTAAAAATCATGTTTACCTACTGTAAAAATTTGAAAATCATTTGATTAAGTTTAAGAACTAAAGTTGATCTTGTAAGAAACATTATATTTTTGTACAAAAATAATTATATTAAATTAAATACACTTAAGAAAATTATGAAAAAAGGTTTTCTAAGTTCCTTGTGTTCAGGAGCACTTAGGAAAAATAAAATTTTTCTGATAAAATACTTAATTTTTTAGCTACATTTTAAATTAAAAATAATTAAAAATAGTTAAAATTTTCAAAAGCACAAAAATATTTCAAAATGTCCATAATAGCTTCTTGATCACTTAGGACCCATTAAAATATTTTTTCCTAATTTTTTTAAGTAAAAATAAAATTTTTAAAGGCTTGAAATGTATTTTCTTTATTTTCTCATTAAAAATAATTATAATAAGTAAATTAAAAATCATAAAAATATAAAAATTATTTCTCTGATTTCTTTGAGCTTAGAGAGGTTTGATAAAAATATAAAAATAAATTTTATTGTAATTAAATTATAGTTTTTGAATAATTAAAATATTCTTTTGAAGTTAATAAATAATTAAATAATAATTAAAATTTGATTTGGAATATCGTGGTATTTTGGCTAAGTGTCTTCTCTGACCTAAGAAAACCTCTAAGAATTTTTCCATAAACCTAAAACTTTATTGTGATCATTTAAAAAATTAATTTTGAAAATTCTATTTTTCTAAGATTAAATAATTATTTAAATTAAAGGAAAAAAACTAGAAAAAAACAACATTTTCTCCTCTAATGTTTTACTTGCCCATGGGCAGGGTACTCTAAAATCTTTAAGTTCATTTGAATTATGCTTAATAAGTTATGAGGTGAACAACCTTAAGGGCAAAGTGGTAATTTTAAATTTTGATGTCTTAAGAAAAATTTAGGATTAACCAAAAGGAAGAATGGGTAATTATGATCCTAATGAATATGTTTCGATGATTGAAACATAATGGGTAAAATGGTAGAAACCAACATGCCACCTTTCCATGATAAAAATAGAATTGAAATTTGTTAAATTATCAAGACTGGGAAGTTAATAAAAAATTAGATGATTCTCAAGTGATGGGCTTAAGTTAGGGAGATGATATGTAACTTATTTTAAGTCCATAATTAATGATAGCCTGATTTTTTACTCAAAATCCATATCACCTAAATTAAATTTCTAACATTTTCTAATCTTATTCCCATTAAGGTTGTTAATGGCTTGGTAGTGATCTAGGGTTGATATTTAGATATCAAGATTGATGATAAACACTTATAAGCACTACAAGCCTAACCTTAGTGGTATGTACAAATTTTTTAACAACCTAAAATTGCCTTAGGGGCACTCACCCATATAACTTTTACGTGAAAAATCAACTGATTAATTGAGTACTCTGTCCTCGGGATGATTAAAATGTCAAGATTCATCGAGTAGTAGGGTAATTTTAATTTGACCTAGGATGATTAATAGAACAATATGATAAGTTCAAAATGAACTCAAAGGTTTCAGGAAATCTTTAAAGTAGTTCAGGTTTCATTCCCTAAACTCATTGTAATCTCCTGGACGTTTTGAAGAACAAATTGAACTTGCTATATTTTGTTCTAAAATTATCCATTAAGATCTTTCGAGACTCAATAAGTCATAAGTTTGAGGTCTGTTAAATTCACCTTATCTACTCTTGCAATTTAAATTTATTGCAAAATTATATATATGGTGCAAAAGCTAACATTTTAGGTGGAGGAACGGGAAGAATCGATAGGTACGTTTTTAAGTTATTGTATTGCAATTTACTTTTATTTATCTGCACCTCTTGTTTCCTACCTATAAAGTTGTATGCTAAATAACAAGGACACCCTGCATGTCAAAACTGAAACATTTAGGATAGCCACAAATCTGAAACCAAAACCAAAATTTAGAAATCAAAACAAGATAAATTTCACCACCACGACAGTCAAAATAAAACAACTCAAAATTCAACCACAATAAAACAACAAAACAAAAAATTGCAACTAAATTAAAACATCTCTATCAGATGATCGGGAATTCCTCAGAGGAGATAGCCTACTATTGCTAACGAGATTTTCCATGGTCTAAATGAAAGCATGGAGCTCATTGAGTTGAGTTTTATAAATTCATTTGGATTAAGTGAATCCAAAGAAAGTAGTGGTGTCGGAACGAGGGAACCATGAGATCCTAACCGGTGTCCCTTTAAGCAACTTTAACATCCCCCATGATATCTAAATAATCATAACCTTAAGAAATATTTGATTTAACATCAGGACTTAACACATTAGAAAACTTAAACTTGCTACGATGAGGAGCTTGGAGCTAACACTATGGACAACCTTCTACAACAACAAGCAGATCTACAATAGCATATCTTTTTCCTAGAATTAAACAACAAATCATAGGATTTCAAGTTTGTCCGCCTAGTACGACATAAATCCTCAAGTCATCTTTAGACCTTTGTATGGTGCTGCTATACAATATAAGCCATAACTTATTTTAGGAATCTGAGGTTTTTGTTCCTCATAACCTAAATCATCACATCTTTCAAACTATTTGTATGATCGTTTCACATGAATATAAGCCCTAATTAATAAAATTGGCAAGATGAAACACTTAATTCCTTCTCAAAATTTAAGCTGAACTATAAGATAGCTTGGTAAGTCACTGAGGTTCTCCTCAGGTTCCATGACATCCTCTAGTTCTTCTCCCTTTGGATTCCAAAAATAAATATTCTAAATTTGAGCCATTCTCTTTTCACACCTCTTTGTCTGGTATTTTTTGAAAAGTTCTATGATCCCTAGTGAAATGTAATATAGTTGTGTAAAATATATAAAGTTTACTTCACTATGCAACGGTGCCAAAAGCTTGATGCAATATTTTATAAATAAGAAATTTAAGCAATTAATGTTGGGATTATACAGAATTATAGGTATCGTTATCAAGTAATTAAGGACTTTCTATTTAAGCCCCAAATATTGATCCCACTTGGAAGGTTTAAATTTGAAATGATAAATTAACTAGAAAATTCACATAAATCAAAAGAAATTCCTGTCTCTAATTTTGAATGTGTAAGATGCTAACAAAACTAAATTATTTAACATCTAAAAAAACGGAAATGCAAATTTTAAATAGTAACTACTAAATTATTAAATTATGTTTATGTGATGAAGATTTCTTATGTGAAAAAGCATCTTTCCCACTACAATGAGATTTTCGTAAAATGAGATGAGATAAATGGTTTTAATATGTATTGTCCCAAATAGGAGCAATTTTAATTCGGTAAAATGAGATGAGATAAATAAATTTAATGTGTTGTGCCAAAAAGGAGCAGTTTTAATTCTCTACACTGATACAATGTTATAGAAAATCATTGGCTAATCTCAGGTTTAGTTCCTAAATTTGTGGCTAGGCTAAGAGGATACTGGCTCCCACTTCCCTTCACCTGAAGGCTAGCTCTCGCTTTTTTTCTTAAATGCTAAGACCGAATTGGGGATTTTAGTCTTTCGCCTTAAAATCTCCAATTCTACACCCAATAATATATATTTCCCTATTTATTTACACTTAATTCCATGAATGAAATCCTCCTTCATGGAATCAAATGTGATCCTCACTCTGTTGTAGAACTCATACTCTATTTCTCGAATCATATGTTTCACAATATATTTTAACAATTCAACTGTCCAGATCAAAAAGTAAATTAAGTTTGGAGTAGAAAAATCATCACAATTTATTTTATATTTTAACATTGACATATCCATATTATCTCTTCATTTCACCATATCTCATAGTAGGGAGAAAAATAAAGAAAACTACTAAGACTTCATGAGAAAGATACAATAAAATACAAATTTCTTATATAGAAGAAAGTTCATACAACAATAATAAATAAACAACACTTATCTGAAACTCTTTCTCAAAGCAAATCCCTTGTAGCCCTTCCTAAGAAATGTAGGAAGAAGAAATCTCTCACTTTTCTCCTTCTCCAACATTCTTAAAGAAAGATTCACACTTAATATCAATACAAAAACTCTAAATTCTTAAAAAAAAATCACTAATAGACTCCAAAATAGTGGCGGAATGAGGATGGAAAAGTGTATGGTATGTAAAAGAATGAATGATGGTGAGGAGTGGGAAAAACTAGCGCATATTCTGATCAATTTCGGCCCCAAATAGAGCTTAGAGTCTGTTCTCCAATAGATGCATCCAAAAACTCTTCAAAAAGCGTCCAAATTCGTTGAATCTTCTAAAAATGGGGTCTAAACCAACACTGGCACTGTCAGCTCCCATTCTGGTGCGTCAGCGCCTGTGGTCTGTAATTTAATTCCCTCTACTCTGTTAAATGGCTCCGTCGGCGCCAGTCTAGCGTCGTCGGAGCTGAATAAAATTTTAACTTCTCTATTTTTGCTCCAAATTTCATCCTTTTTGCTCCAAGTCCTAAAATTCAACAACCTGAAAGAAAAAAATTAGAAATACCTTTCATTAAAGTGCAATATCACCAAAAATGAGTATAAAATATGGGTATAAAAATGCATATATTTTTGTGTATCAAAATTCCCCAAACTTATATGTTACTTGTCCTCAAGTAACTCCCTTACGACTAAAAATATGACTTATGGTAAATAATTTAACTTCTAGATTTCCATATTTTAGTCCACTAAATACAATAGCATAACTTAAGAAAAATTCAAAACAACTCCAGTTAATATCAAAGATATAAAAATATTCAGCAATCAAGTTTAAGATTTCTGATTCTCTATTCTTTTCAAGAAAAATTATAAATTTTCATATTAAAGTCACTTAGAGTATTCATATGAAAATGAACTTTGAGAAACTTTACTATTAAATAAGTTAATACTCAAATACAAGTTTAGAAAATGTAGCTAAGTCTTCTTCTTTAAGATGATTCAAGTAAAGCCAATTTTTAATTAGACATCTCCTCAAGCTTCTCCCCATATTATCTTTTTCTTTTCTTTTTTTTTCAGGACCCTTTTCAATCTTTTTCTTTTATTTTCTTTTATTTTCTCTCTTTTTTTTGTGAGGATTACTATTTTAGGATAACCTTTAATGATTTTTAACTTCATTATTCTCTTCTTAAAGTCAAAAAATTTTCACATTTCTTTACTTAACAAATTGATATTAGCTTAATGATTTCATAAAGTTTAATTCTTTTCTTCTTACGTGAATCTTTAAGATTTTTAATACTTTAAAAATACAAATTTCTTTACTTAAAATAGAAAAATATAGTCTTATTCTCTTATACCAAATATCTTATTCTCTGAAATTAACCTTTATTATTGAAAATTTTTACTTATGTTTACTATTTATTTAGAAACATAAATATAGTTATCTAAAGTTATCCCCTCATACCAAAGGTCATGTTAAATTTAAAATTTTTGAAAATATAGCTAAGTGAGGACAAATAAAATTAAGTTTCTTTCTTTAAAAAGGAATTTATAATACCAAAGGTCATGTTAAATTTAAAATTTTGAAAATATAGTTAAGTGAGGACAAATAAATTCTTCCCCCCCTCCCCCTCAAACTTAAATTTTTAAAAGATTTAGCTTGAAGAACTGAAAAATAAAGGGTGAAAGAAAACATTAAATACATAAAGAAAAGGCTTACCTATTGAAGGTTTTGATTTTGAAACTTAATTCTAAAATATTATAGGTGTTAATATGAAAAGCTACAAGACTTAAAACATTAAATAGCACATAATACATGTAAAATCTATTGAGAAAGAGTTAATTAACATACATTTAACAAAATACTAACAACTAACAACAGAAATAAACTAAATTTCAAATAACAAACAATTTTATAATTCTACTGTTCACAAATTAATATCTAAAATAAAACAGTCTCACTTTCTAACAACAAACAGTCTCTACAATATAACAAAAACAAACAACAAAATAACAAAGTACAATCAAACATAAACTAAAAGTAAGATCAAAACAACATATCATCAATCATCATCTTCTTCTTCCACATTCAAACTTTGCTGTTGATGGAGTAAAGACATGGTGAGTAGGAACTGAACTGAGTGATCACCCTTCATATATATGACCATCGCATCATCATAAGTAGCATCATATTCAAATTTTTGTCTTATCAAATCATCAGTGTGAGCATTTCTGGCCTCCATGTTTTCCATTCTATGATCCATTCTCAAGATATCTCCCTGTTGGATCATCATCTGGTCCAATAGTTCTCGAAGAGTACGGTCACTAGAAGTAGGGGTCTTTAAAGTAGAAGAAATATCTCTAGTTTTATTTTCAGACCTCCATCCAACATGAGATTCATGTCTTTATATTGACTGGTCAAATAGGTTTTAGAGGCTCAATCCTCTCTTCCTTAGGTCTAAAATCAACTTCTGCCTATTCACAGAGTGTGAAGATCAGGGCAGGGTGTGCTAAACCGCTGGTGGTCTCTCCTAAAGCAATAGATCTAGTGTTCATATAAATAATAGAGCCTACATTTATCCTCATTATATGCTAGATATAGAAGTTCAGAATGACTTTATCCTTTGTACCTCACTAAGATGATTTGTCAGTATCATGCCTTCAGAAATAAAGTAGTGTCAGGCCTTAGATACTACATTTAACATAGAAAGAGGAATGTTCACCTTAACACCATTTTTCACTTTCCAGGTTCCTGTTCCATCAGTAAGAAAAGAAATAACCTCATCCAAGGCCTCATTCGTAGCAGAAAACAATTTATACTGGCAACTGTACACATATTCCAATTGATAAAATTCATTAATCTTTCTTGGAGTGAACTCAACCTTTTTCCCACGAACAAAAACAAAGTCTTTGGAAGTCTGTTTAAAATTGGCATAGAATTCCATCACTACACCAACAATCGCATCAGCAGTAAAATAACAAAAATTTTCCACTACCGAGCATTGATTAATCGCTTAACTTCTCCACCCCGGATTTTTAAATCCATGATTCAGAATCACTTTTTATTATTTTCAAGTAGACTATGGAAACGAGCACTAGCTTTGAAGCTGACAAATTTTTGTTCATCATGGTCCACTTTTCTCTTTCCTTTGCTTATTCTAGGTGTCATGGTAAATCTAAGAAAAATTTGATAAAAATCTGAATAAATTCCCAAAATTCTAAAAATCATAATGTAAAATACTTAAAACTTAAATCTACTAAGTAAGAGTTCTTCACCAAAGGATTCTCTCAAAATCTCTCAAAAAATTCCAAAATTTTTGGATCTCGACAATGTGAGATAAATCCTTGGTGAAAATCAAAAAAATTTAGTTCAAAGCATAGCTGTTATTTAGAGAAGATGAAATCTAAACTTCCTTTGCCGTAAAATCGCTTCAAATTCGAGTAAAATCAAGCCCTAGGTGCAAAAATAGGAGGTTGAAGGTGACTCAAAGGGTAAAATGGAGTTTTACGGTGGAAATTGCTAATTTTAAGAGGTTTAAGGTGTTCTCGGGTTGAGGACGCTGTTGGCGCCCATGCCAGCGTCGTTAGTGCTGAAGGCTAAAAAATTATATTTTCTGATTTTCACAATTTTCAATTTTCTTTCAATTTACTCTAAAGTCTTTTTAGTATTTTTGAACATAAATATTTATCTAAAAATAAATCACAAACAAACATTTTCACAAACAACACCAAACTAAATTTTATATATGCAAATACACTTTTACAAATACAATTTTCTAGTCACACTTTCAAATATAAGGCAAACTAAATTATAATTCATAATCAAATCAAGCCACAACACTAAACGCTGACACAAAACTATACACACAATCAAAGTTCAGAATTCTAAAGCAAAGCAAACTAAATCAAATCCACACAATAACATTAAATACATAAGTATTTTAAACTGATATAGAGTCTAAATACTTTAATTATTCTACCTCTTCTTCAATGCTTTCTCCTCCTCTAATTTCTCCCATAGACTGGAAATGAATGAACAAATTGTAGAAGGGTCGGTAAGGAAATTAATTAGTTGAATATTCTTTGATCCATTCTTTTAACTTGAACATCTGCACTAATCCTGCTTCACTTGTTCTAGTATGATCAAAATTCTCTTTCATCCTCCAATCTAGGTGATCGAAAAGGTATTTAAGATTTTCTATTACATTCATTATACTCTAAAGTTCTCTTTCAATTTTCTTCATTTTCTTTTTCAGAGCAAGCGAACTTCCAACTGTTTGTGGCATTAATGGAGTTGAAGCACGTGATGAATATCCAAGATAATATCTAATTCTTCATTTCCATTCTCAACAGAATTATCATCAATAAGAATCATGGGCTCCCAAGGTAATAAAACTTTTTCCTAAATTTTGTATGGAACTTAAGTTTGACTGCAAAGTAGAAAAATTGTAGAATGATGCCCAAGTCCATATATTGGCCCATTCATAATAATACCCATAATAGATTTAAAAATGATAGATCCTATATTAATGGGCTTTTTCAATTGAATGCAGTAGTTTAAAATAGCACTTTCTTTGGTGACTCTACTAATCTTCATGGTAGGGAGTAATTTTACAGAAATGAAGAAATGTCATTGTTTTGATATTGGAATAAGCAATAGAGAAACTAACATATCCTTCATCTTGCATTTCCCAAATATCACTTTCATCCGTCAGAAAATTATAGATATCTTGGGTCAAATCTCTCGTTGGGATAAAATTTGTCTAATGATAGATGAGAACATTTTCTATCATATACAAATCATTAATTAACGTCAGAGTAAATGGAACAGTGTTATCTCGTACGAAGACAACTCCTTGGGTAATTCTATGTAAGTTGGCATAGAATTCTTTCACCAGTGGTACAACAATTGTATTGGTAGAGTAGCACAGAACTTCCCATCGTCTTTGTATAGTGATTTTATCAATCAAAGAACTTGGATTAATTAATTCATGATTGACAAAGCCTCTTTTCTTGATAAGCCTATTCTTTGTAATGACTTTGTCATATAATCTCTACGTGTCAAAACTGATAAACTTTCTTCTATTGAAAACTCCATACCTAGAAGTATTTCTGGAATTTGAAAATAGGAAGTTTCTGGTCGTCCAAGGCAATATTTAGGACTTTAAAAACACCTCCCAACGGTTATTAAGGAGTGAAATCCCGCCAAAGTCCACCAAAAACATCAAAGCCGCACGAAACTACTCAGGATGTCGTCGGCGCTCCCGATGGAGTTGTCGCTGCTATGGTCCGTCTAGCGGGCACCATCGGCACCCATTCTAGCGCCGACGGCGCCAGAGGTCAAAATCACGTCTTTTCATTTTTTTTGTTCAATTCGATTCCAAATTTTTCTCCAATACCAATATTTGTTTTAATTTATGATATAAAATTGTGTAGATTTATTATGTCCTAANACACACCATTTGTTTAGTTAGGTTGACTTAACATTAAAACTTATTTAAATTATGGTATGTGCCCTTTATAATAATATTTCAATCGATGACCATTAACTTTAAATATATTTCTAGTGTTAGGATCCTTAATAACAAAAGTTCCATAATGATAACTTTAATCACTTTAAATGGTCCTAACCATCTAGATTTCAGTTTTCCTAGAAATAATCTCAATCTTGTATTATATAATAAAGCTTCTTGTCAAGGTTCAAACTTCTTTTTAATAACCTTCCGATCATGCCATATTTTCATTTTCTCTTTATAGATTTTGCATCATCATATGCTTCATTTTAAATCTTTTCAAGTTCATTAAGCTACAATAATCTTTTCTCACCAACATCCTTTAAATTAAAATTAAATTCTTTAATAGCTCAAAATGCTTTATGCTCCAATTCTACTAGTAAATGAATGTTTTTTCAAAAAATAAGTCTATATGGGGACATTCCTATAAGAGTTTTATAAGCAGTTCTATATGCCCATAATGCAGTATCTAATCTAACAGACTAATCCAATTTTTATATTTTCTAAAATTCATTTAATTTCACAATTTGATATCTCTGCTAGACCGCTAGTCTAATGATGATAAGCAGTTGAGAATCTATACATAATATCATATTTCTTAATTAATTTTTTTATTCTCTTATTCCTAAAATGAGATCTTCCATCTGTAATAATTACTCTCGGCATTCCATATCCTATAAAAATATTTTTAATTAAAAATTTGGAAACACTCTGAGCATCACATTTAGGTACATCAATAGCTTCAATCCATTTGGACATATAATCAACAACTAGTAATATATATAATTTTCAAATGAAGACATAAATTGTTCTATATAATCTAATCTCCACACATCAAAAATTTCAACTTCTAATGTGTAATTTAGAGGCATTTCATTTCTTTTAGAAATATTTCCTACACACTGACATCGATCACATGTTTTAATATATTCATTAACATCTCTAAAAAGAGTTGACCAATAAAATCCGACATCAATCACATGTTTTAATATATTCATTAACATCTCTAAAAAGAGTAGGCCAATAAAATTCAGCTTATAAAATTCTATATGCAGTTCTATTTGTTCCAAACTGTACTCCAAATTAAGAATCATGGCATCCTTCAATTATCTAGGGAGTTTCTTCGTAAGGCACACACCTTCTAATAATTAGATCTCTACATTGTTTATATAAATATGGTTCATCCCAAAAATAGAATTTTAAATCATAAATGAAATTTTTTAGTTGTGGATTTTTAATATCAGGTGGTAGAATATCACTTACAATTTAATTTACTATATCAGCATACTATGATACATTCATTTCATCAATACTATATAATTGTTCATTAGGGAAATTTTCTAAAATTTCATTTGCAAAATTAGTTAATATTTCTCTTTATAGTCTAGAAAGTTGATCAGCTGTTTGATTATAATTTCCCTTTCTATCAACTACGATAAAATCAAACTCTTGCAAAAGAAGGATCCATCTAATTAATCTTGGTTTAGCATCTTTCTTTTGCATCAAGTATTTAATGATAGAATGATCTGTATGCACTATACATTTGGTTCTGATTAAGTAAGGTCTAAATTTATCAAAGGCATAAACAACGGCTAATAACTTTCTTTCAGTAGTAGTCTAGTTAATTTGAGCAACATTTAGGGTTTTTCTAGCATAATATATTACTTTAAAAACCTTATAATGCCTTTGTCCTAAAATAACCCCAATAACATAATCACTAGCATCACACATTATTTTGAATGGTTTTTCCCAGTCAGGTAGAACTATTATAGGTGCAGTGATTAATTTTTCTTTTAATAATTCAAATGCTTATATGCATTCCTCATTAAAATTAAATTTTGTATCTTTTTCTAAAAGTTGGCATAACGGATTGGTTATTTTTGAAAAAGCTTTTTATGTAGCGCCTGTAGAAACCAACATGTCCTAGAAAGCTTCTTACCCCTCTAACATTAGTAGGAGGTGGTAATTTTTCAATAACTTGAATTTTTACAGGATTTACTTCAATTTCATTTTCAGAAATTTTTTGCCCACGTACAATACCTCCTGCAACCATAAATTGATATTTTTCTCAATTTACTACTAGCTTGATTCTTTCACATACTTTCAAAATTTTTTCTAAATTATTTAAACATAACTCAAATGAAGTTCTAAATACAGAAAAATCATCCATAAACACTTCCATTCCATGTTCAATAAAATTGCTAAAAATTGACATCATACATGTTTGAAATGTTGCAAGTGCATTGCATAGTCTAAAAGGCATTCTACGAAAAGAAAATATTCCATAAAGGCTTGTAAATATTGTTTTCTCCTGATCCTTTGGAGCAATTTCAATTTGGTGATAACCGATATATCAGTCTAAAAATCAATAATATTTTTTTTCCAGCCAATCTTTCCAACATTTGATCTAGAAATGGTAAATGAAAGTGATCCTTCCTGATGGCTAGATTTAACTTTCTATAGTCAATACAAATTTGTTAAACAGTAACTTATCTTATTTGAATTAATTCATTTTTTGCATTGTTTCCAACGATCACTCCTCCTTTCTTCGGAATGTAGTGAATTGGGCTTACCCAAGCACTATGTGAAATAAGATATATAATTCCAGCATCTAACCATTTTAAAATTTCTTTTTTAACAACTTCATTCATTATTGGGTTTAATCTATTCTGAGAATCATCTTTAGGTTTGTATTGTTCATCTAATAGAACTCTGTGCATAAAAATTAAAGAACTAATTTCTTTAATATCTGTCAAAGTCCATCCAAAAGCCTTCTTATATTTTTTCAACATATCTATTAATTTTTTTTTGAATTTTTGTTAGTTCAAAAAATATAAAAATAGGCAATGTAGATGACTCTCCTAAAAACAAATATTTTAAATGGGTAGGTAATAATTTCAGTTCAAGTTCAGGTGGTTTAATACTTGAAGGAATAAGATTTTTATTATAGTTTTCCAACAAATCTAACGTTTCAAATTTATCCTGAATATAATCTAAATCTTCTTCTATTATTTCATCCTTGTTTTCAAAAAGTTCTCCTTGCTCTAATTTGTCTTCAAACTCTTCATTAGACTGCTCATTACTCAGATAATCAGTTCCTTCAATCCTAAAACATTCATTATATTTTTCTATTGTAGGATATTTCATAGCTTTTGAAATATTAAATTTTACTTCTTGATCATTAACTCTCATTATTAATTCTCTTTTTTTCACATCTATCACTGGTCTTCCTATGACAAAAAATGATCTCCCCAAAATAGTCAGAATCTCTTTATCTTCCACCATATCTAATAATATAAAGTCTACAGAGAAAATATATTTATTCACTTTTACTAATACATCTTCTATAACTCCTTTTGGATAAATTATTGATCGACCAACTAACTAAAAAGTTATAGTATTTGGAGAAATCTCTCCCAAATCTAAACGTTTAAAAATAGATAAAGGCATAAGATTGATACTCGCTCTTAAATCACATAAGGCTTTTGCAAAAAACTTTTCACCAATATCACAAGGTATAGTAAAACTACCAGGATCTTTTAATTTTTCTGGAAGCTTTTTTTGAATAATAGCACTATACTCTTCACTGAGTGCAATGGTCTCGTGATCTATAATCTTTATTTTCTTTTTTAGTATATCTTTCATAAATTTCACATAACTTGGCATTTGCTCCAAAGCTTCAATGAAAGGAATATTTATCGTTAACTTCTTAAGGATTTCCAAAAATTTTGTAAATTGTTTATCTTTTTGTTTTAGTCTTTGAGGAAACAGAGGTAATGGTTTTTCTACAGGGCTCTGTGTTTGTTCATTTTATATCGTTAACTTCTTAAGGATTTCCAAAAATTTTGTAAATTGTTTATCTTTATTCTTCTACTTGGAGGTAATGCTTTTTCTAAAGGAACCTATGTTTGTTCATTTTCATTTGGTCACTTTTCATTTCTTCCTTGTCTTCATCAACTTCAGTTTCTCTTTGGATCATTGTTTCAACTTCTTTTCCACTTCTTAATTAAATAGCTTTAATTTGCTCCTTATTTTGATCTTTTGGATTAACTTCCACAGTACTCAAAAGAATTCCTAAAGGTCTGTTACTAAGTGCAGTAGAAATATATCCTAATTGATTTTTAATATTTCTAATAGCAATCCCTTGATTTTGTATTTGATTTCTCATGTTAAACATTACTTCTTCCATTGTCAATTTCTTTTCCTTAACTTGCGGGTTATGGTTAGAGTTAAATCCAAGAGGATAATAAGGTCGATAATTATGATTTCCTTGGTTGTTCAAATTTTTGGAGGGATTCACTGAATTGTTATAATTATTTCAACTAAAATTAGGGTGATTTTTCCATCGAGGGTTATAATAATTAGAATATGGATTGTTATTTCGATTATTTATAGCATTTAAAGTTTTATAATATGATTGAGTATTAATTATCTGTCCTAACAAATTTTCCTCTAATATTGGGGGTATTTGGAAATAGTTCACTCCAATTTGATCAATCTTTTTTGAAATAGCAGTAATATGAGATGCCAAAATAGACATTGCATCAAAGTCATGAATACTAGTTACTCTCTTAAGATTTACCCTTTCTGAGGGCCTTGAAAATTGTTAGTAGCCATTTCTTCTATTAAGGAATATGCTTCATTAAAAGGTTTTGACATTAGTGATCCACCTGCAGAAGCATCTTTAATAGATCTAAGTGATCCAACTAATCCATTGTAAAATGTTTGAATTATTAACCAATCTGGTAAAGCATGGTGTGGACATTTCTAAGAAAATCTTTAAATCTTTCTTAAGCTTCATATATCGATTCCCCTTCAAACTGACAAAAAGATGTAATATCGTTTTTAAGCTTAGCGGTTTTCGAGGGTGAAAAATATTTAGCCAAGAATTTTTGTGATAGTTCTCCCCAAGTTCTGATAGATCCATGTGCTAATGAATTTAACCAAACTTTAGCTTTATCCCTTAATGAAAAATGAAAAATTCTAAGCTTAACAGAATCATTAGACACTCCGTCATATTTAAATGTAGCGAAAGTTTCAAGAAAACTAGCAAGATGTAAGTTAAGATCTTCAGTAGGTGTTCCTCCATACTAATTATTTTGTACTATTTGGATAATAGCAGGTTTAAGCTCAAATGAATTAGCAGCAACATCAAGATTTTGAATAGTTAAATGAAGTTCATCTGATGTCGGATTAACATAATCTTTTAAAGGTCTTTGTCGATTTTCATTAATTTGATTATCTAAGTTATTTGCCATTTTATTTAAAATTTTAATTTCTTTTTGTTGTTTTCAAATTTTTCTAATACTACGTTCTAATTCTGAATCGTAAGATACTGAACCTTCAGATCCAATATTTCGCATAAAAAAATATAATAACCAAAGAAAATTTTCTTAAAAATACTCCTAAATACATAGTTATATATATATATAT
>JXCR01146160.1:13829-29201 GCA_002079205.1 Phalaenopsis hybrid cultivar
TATATATATATATATATATATATATAATATATATCTTAAAGAAAAAAAATAAGATGTGAAAATTTATGTTATCACTCAAGAAGCTTAAATTCTGAATGTGTGTATTTACAATTAAATTCACTATGATGCCTAAGAAAGAATATGAATCAATCAAATAATTTTTAGAATAGCTAAATCAATTATGAATTGTATACTTGTTAGTCAATTAAATAATTGATAATTATACGTTATAAAATGGAAGAGAAACATTATGTGCTCAAATTAGAATTTAAGAATAAGATTCTATTGTATTTCACTCAGAGAGTAAAAAAAGGGAGAGACAAATTTCATGTTATTATGTGATTATGTATTACATGTGACAAATTGGACCCAAACAAACAATCCTAGTTGTCATAAACAACAAACTATCATTCATTATTTTCTTCATGATAGTCACACAATGCCTCTTCAACAGGTGTCACAACTTAGAAATCCTACATCTCACCTCTTTTGTTATTTACACTGTTCTGAATTTATTTCATCTTAGCAATACATGACATGATGAAGAGATCATCTTAGCAATACAAGACACGATGAAGAGACCAATGTTAATTATTGGAATAAACCGAAAGAATAAAAATATCATTAATATAATTCATGGTAATTTTAGCATAATAACAAATAACATAAATCCCATGAAAATTGACTTTAAATGCATAATAAAAAGGACCAAAATAAAATTTAGCCTCAAAAGCAATAACAACAACAACAATTTCTTGCCTCTCAACCATATCAGTAGTTCCCTAGTACTTTGTAGTACCATCAATAAACTTCGATTACATATTAACAATAAGAAGGGATGAGTATGAATTATCACAACTAAATTGGACCTTTAAGTTGCCTAAACAAACAATTTCACATCATATTTCACTGCTCTCTAATGAGAGCCGAAGAGGCTCTTGAATTGATTTTCTGCATTTTTTTCCTAAAATAATTGACAAGAGTTTTATATAACTATATGTGTCACATTCATTCATGGCAAATAAATTTCTATTGAGTGTGTTAGTTCTCAAACATGCATGTCATTTATTATTTCATGTGGTTTAAAAATGATGGTTATTCAATATTTCTATCATTGTGATGTTTTTTTCAATGATATGCATATGATTACTATAGTCATTTAATTCATATTTCCTTGGTTTAGTGTGATCATTTGATGTAAACTAACTATTTGTTCATCAAACTATTGATTATAATAAGAAAAGATGAACTTCAATATGTGTGGAGCAACAACTTTCAATTTTAAGGGTGATAAAAGAGAGACATCTTTTTATTGTTTGCCCTCAAAGCTTGGAAAAATTTTTCTTATGGATGCATTAGTTATCTATTTTATGTAGTATATACTAGCAACTTTGTATAAATTATTGGTGAGGTTACTAGTACTTATGCTACATTTATGGTCATAGGACTAGTATTTAAAATTTTTTTAAAATAAAATTATTACTTATATTTTAATCTATTATAAATGAAGAAAGAGCAAAATAACAAACATATAAGAACAATATTGTACATTCACTGAGACTATGTTTTATACAAAATTTACTAATTCTGAATCTTGGCTTTAAATGGCAACATTTCTTGGATACATTGTTAAGAAAGTGAAACCTTATGTTTATCATATTAAAATCAATATATTGATAGATGTTTTAGTTTTGTTAGTTTAGCCTACTATTATAAAAGATTTAATAATTCTTTTTTTATTATCTTTATACCTCAACTCAACTGATTCTAAAGTTTATTAAGTGTGAGTAATTTATATTGACTAGATTGCACTTATACTAGCTTATTGCTAATTTTTAATGCCTATATATTCTAACCTATGATCATTTAATAGTGCATGCTATGTGAGATTCCTGAGTTGTTATTTGTCTACTATTATTCATTTAATCATCAACAAAGTTTTGAACTCTCAAACTAAATATCTTTAAATTGACAATTTTTTTTAGTTGGATGGTACTCAAACTATATTTGGGACATATCCTTGATACTTAGTAAATTCTAGATATTTTTTTAGATTGACTGATGTATCATTCATATTCAATTAACAATATAATTCATGGACATATCTTTGATACTTTAATAAGTTGTTACTTATCTTTCAAATTCAACTTAGCCTTAAAATGTTTATTAAAAATTTTAAATATTCATAATAAAATGAAATGGAACTCAACTATTTTTTATTTTTTAAATTGAACTCTATTGCACAACTAATGTCCCAAGAAACTTTGATTAATCTTTTATAGCTTTATTCTTTTAATCTTATTCTATTGATTGGGTCTTTGACTAAAATAAATATATGCCTAGTCTAAGTTAATTGAGCATATTGTTGCCAATTAAACCCACATGCCATCTTTTATAAAATCTTTTAATTCCTTTTAGATACATGTCATCTTGTATAACCCCCTTTGGTCCTTCGTAGATAAAAAGCAATCATATGTGAACTCAATAAAGAATATACCTAGTATACTACAAGATGAACCCAATGCTTCACCCCAACTTAATTTCATCAAATAAGCGTTCTACTTCCTTGATTGAAATCTTAATTAGGTTTTCCAAACTCATTTTACTTAAATTAACTTAGAATCAACCTAAATTTATGAAGCTTAATCCAATTAAAGTAAGTTTGACCCATTTTATTGACTAGAATTCAAAATCTCATGCATATAATTATAATTTCCCCCTTTTTTAGCACCATTTTTGGCTCTCTGTGATTTGATCAAAGAGCTACTAGTAACTTATGGGTTGTTTTCCCTTCTTTCTAACTTAGTTTTTAATATCGGTGTGCCCCCTCTAATAGTATTCCTCCATTCAATAGAGTAAAGTAGCCATCGAATAATTTGCTATTCTTTTATATTTGACAAAATTATCATTTAGTTAGCCTAGGTTGAGTGAGGGATAAAAAATAAGTATAAAAAAATTATGCTAAACTGTTTAATAGAAAGCCTTGTGTCACTTCTTAGCTTCACCTAAGTTTTATGGCGTGTTTAACTTCATACTTGACTTGCTTTGAAAAATTGATTGAAATAGATTTATTCATGGAGCAATCTAAGCTATTCAAATGCTTTTATAACCTCATTTTTGCTTCATATCAGTGATGCTAAGCTTCCTAGCTTAATGGGTAATTAACGTTAGCTCTAATTAAAAATAATAACAAGAATCTTATCCCTTTGCTTTCTTTTTCATCTCAGGTTGAAGAGCTCCCTTAAAGGAGTGTTCTATAAGTTATAACATGTAGATGGTAGTAGACAAAAAGACAGTTCTTCTTTGATAGCCTTATTTTATTATGTCGCTATAGCTTATGGATGAAATCAAGGATAAAAACCTCGCCCTTTCATTCCTTATATAATGATGGTCTAATTTGATTTCCTTATGAAAACACAAGTGCTAAATCCTTTGTCTATATATTATTTTGGATTTCTTTTTTCAAAGATTGTAAATTTCACTTCATTCCCACAGAGTTAATTAGTGAAACTTATTGCTCCAAGAAGGTATCACAACTTTTTAAATGTTGGTGCAGGTAGGATATGTCTATTTTTTAAATTATTTAAAGATTTTAATAAATTCAAAATAACTATATGTAATTTATTTATAGTCTAGTGGCATGTAGTTATTATTTAATTGAACACTTTATCTACAAAGAGTGCTTAATAAAGATGAGCAAGTATCATGAGCTTATAAACACATATATAGACACTGTAAAATATCATGCATATTAACTTTAAAGAAAAGAGTGCATTTGAGTCCTAAAGCATTGATAATTAACTCTAAGGTCAAGCCACCATGGCTTTTTTGGCAATGTTCTGTGCCCCACTATGTATTAAATAAATTTGTTTGCTTGTCTTATATTGTATTAAGACCATTATGACATCTTTAAGAAAAAAAAACTAGGTTAGTTTAGTTAGTTTTCCCTCTAGATGTGATTGTAACTCATATATTTATCTTTGTCGACCTCTTTAAAATTTTATGCATTTTAGAAAAATTGATCTCATTCTTGCAAGAGTTCATAGAGGGCCATATTTTAATAGTACTTTAAGCTTTGTCATATTAAGTCTTAATCACATGATAGTTTGCAGTAATGATATATTTTCAAGTTAGAGGAATATAAGTTTCATTGCTAATAGCTTAATCAATATGAAGTGTATTCGTGTATTTATCACTCCAAATAAGTCTTCCTAAGACTAATACTTTGCTCCATATTAATAGCTTATATACTTCTTAATGCCCTTCTTAGTGGGCCATGACATCACGAATATAAAATGACTTACACTACTCTTTAATAGTGCATTAAGTGCCAATGCTATATTATTGAGTATCATATCAAAAGAGACATTCAATCATCCTACATATGAAGAAGAGATTTATAAAGATAGACATTATCTTTCACCAAGAAAATATTGTATTCTTTCTCAAATCTTTTAAAGGACAAGAAGTTAAGAAGCTACCTATAAAAACATCTCTATCATCAATTCAATTGATGAAGAGAATCCACAAACCATCAAAATACCTCCCTTCCAACATTACAAGTTTTGTCTTCTTCCCAACATTACTTAAAAATTTAATTCAAATTATGAACTTTATGTTGTGCAGATAACATAATGATAATAATATTGCTAATATTTAGAGCATCACATATGAAGTAGTGAAGTTTATGATATTGGAGAATGTGTTATGATTCTAAAAGTATAAATAATACAATAGAGTAAATAAAAAGATCATACATATAACAATAAGCATTCATACAATCATACATATAACTATAAGCATAAATATGAAAAAAAAATTAGCATAAAATTATAAAATTGCATATTATTCTATAACTCCATGAAAAATTATGATAAAATTAGTCACATTTTATCAACATTTTTTCCAAATTAACATTTTGTCAAATTTCTTTTAAAGTTACATTTATCATAGGAGATGAGCTACGATATGACACGACAAAAATTTATCATTCTTACAAAAGAATTCTGATAACTCCTCTTTCAAACGAAGCCTAAATATGTGAGTCGCTGCTGGCTGATGCAGCATCATCAAGATTCTCAACTCCAACGTGATCAGGGCCTGTGAATTTTGATGATGCTGCACCTGCAAACAGTGACTACAGCTTATAACAGAAGAAAACATAATAAATGAAAAGAAGAGAGAATTTGTGATTTGTTTTTGATTGTATGTGAACAGAAGTTGAAGGAAAAGAAGAGAACAGCGAACTGATCTCAATGAATCAATTATGATTAAAAGAATATAGAAATGACAAGTACACTAAGAACTCAGTGGAGAAAGTATGGAAGAAAGCTCGAAGTTGAAGGGGATTTAAATACCAAACATGAGTTCTCTCTCTCTCTGCTCGAGAGAGAGAGAGAGAGAGAGAGAGAGAGAGAGAGAGAGAGAGAGAGAGATGGAACAACAACGGTTACACATCGCAATCCAGGGATCCTCAAAATCTCCGTCCATGAATAACTCCTGGCTTACTACAGAAGTGCAAGGAAGATAAGAGATCTTGCCTATTGGGTGAGAGAGAATTACGAGATAGGCTTTCAAAAAAAAGTTACAAGATTGATCGACACTGAACTTTAATCAAAGTGATTTTACAAATTGAGAAGTGATATTTTATTTTATATTTGTTTTAATGAGTATATATAACTTACATTATTTTTGTATTTATCTATAGATTTAAACAAGTACTTTATATCATTAAATATAGAAGAAATATGACATATTAATTTTGTAATATCATTGAAATCTAAATTATTTTTTCTTAAAAATGTCTATTATACATAGTAAAATAAGGATTGTAAGAGGAGACATTAAAGTTTTTACATGAAAAATTTAAAAAGAAAAAAAAATTATGAATAATTTCACTAGTATATATTAGATGTTAATTATAATTGATACTTTTTCTTGTACTTGGGGAAGACATTCATGCATTGTAGTAGGCATAAATTGTGTGGAGTAGATCCCACGATGGAAAGGTGAAAGAGTTTGGAGACATTAGAGCTGCCTTCAAAAGATCGTTTGTCACAAGTTTAATCATTATTCTTTGAGAATAAATGCCAAGGAGTCATGAAGTTCCACATAATCTATTTTTGGATGATATGTTTTGGTTCTATAGTGATTAAATACATTGATATGTGCATCAATTTATAAGCAATGACTAATAATGACAATTAGATGATCATAGTTGAGCAATGGTGGTCGAGCATCAAAGCTCGAGGGATCATGTACTGGTGATGGAGGTATGTGATTATAGACTATTGATGGTGATTTAGGGAACATAGTAGGGTGATAGAAGTCTGGCGATTGTAATCAAGCTTTAATGACCTGGTGATATTAGTTAGACAATGGTGATCAGGTGACACTAATTGGGCAACAAAAAAAGTTGGATAACCTTAGACATACGCTAGAGGTTAGACAATTGTAATCAAGTTTTGGTACAGATGTGTTGACAATAATTTATTGATGGTGGTTCGAGAGTGGAGGCGACTTGATGATGGTGATAGTTTGACAATGGTGGATGGGAATGTGGTTTGACCGTGATGGTATAATGATAATGGATTGAAGATGATGATCCGATGATGGTGGTTCGATGACATTGTACAATTGATAGAGATTTCGTGGTAGTTGCCCGAAAATGATAGTCTAATGAGGAGGACTAGATGAAAATGAATGGATGAAAATGAATTGACTGTGGTGAACATGCAGTAATAGTCTAATAATGGTGATGGATGTGTGACAGTGATTCAACAATGTTGAATGAACGATGATGGTCTGAAGGTGATAGAAAATTATGGGCAGTTCAATGATGGTGGATAAACAATGTTAATATGAAATCTTCAGTTAAGCGGCAATGTTGCATAGATGATTTGATAGCAGTGTTCAAGCTGCTATGATTTGTAGGCAATGGATGGTCTGTGATGGTGTAATGACTATGGTTAGGAGACATCTGTTGTAAATGGTCAAGCAACAACAACCCAATGATGACGGTTAGACGACAACAATCCACCTATTATGGCAGTCCAACAACGGTGATCGATTGATGGAAGTAAACAAACATGGATAGTTTGATGGCAATAATTGAATTGTGATGGTTCTACAATGATGGTCAGGCACCACTGGAATTTTAATTATTGAAGAATGAGAATAGTTTGATGGTACTAATTAGGTACCATAGCTCTATTGGTGATTGATAGGCTAATCTAATCCAATATCGACGTCTAGGCGGTGGCAGTTCAACCAATATGGTTGGTCATATGGTCAGACAAAAGTGGCATTAAATTTGTTGAGCGATTGCAACTTTTAAAATAAAAAATCTAAAACTTATGCTTGAATAATTAATTTTTAACATAAATTTCTAAATAAATATTTAAATTATAATTATGTGTATGTCTACAAAAGAATATACAATCCATTTAAATATAAATAATAATCAAATTTAAAGTTATATAAAATATTTCTTGCACATGTTCTATATTCTATAAAATAATTTTATTTATTTTTATCAAATATTTGTATTTTATCAAATAATTTTAACCATAAGCAAGAAAGCCAAATAATTCTCAATCATGAAGCCATACATGCCATCATTAAAATTTAGTTTTCTCCCTTCCCAAATTTCGGACTCTCTTTAACAGGCTCAATTAGTGATTAAATAAAATTTAAACTAATTTGGGTGGGATTATTCATTTCCAAAGCTCCACCAAAGAAGTCATGGAAACCTACCAACACCAAAGAAAATGATCCACATTCCAAAATGGCTAAAAGTTTAATATTCTTGTAATATTTGATCAAGGTCAAATGTTTATACTAGTCGAACGGAATTTGAGCTATGCTCAACTCGAGCTCAAGTCGTTTGTCAAAATATTCGAGCTTAGCTTGCAGCACTAAAAAGCAATCTTTCGAGCTAGCTTGTGAGCTTGAATGAAATTATCATGGGAGCTTACCAAAGATGTCTCTAAGAGATCGATGATGGGGAAATAAATGAGAAGACGATGTGATTAGAATCCAACTAATCAGTCAGATCGAGAGCCAACAAACTGGTGCTCGAGCTCATGACTCAATTAGCTAGACGTGAGTATTTTAACAAGTTGAGCTTGAGCGGGCTCGCGAGCCAGCTCAACTTACACCTCTAAATCAAAACTATTTTCATGCAAGCTAACATCAAATCTTAGCATGAAATGAGTCTATAATTATATAAAGAGCTACTGATTGCTAAATTTTGATGATGGCCTATTTTTTATGACATCTATTCATAATATTTTTTTTAATTAAATTGTCCTAAACAATTCCAGAAGTTCTAGTAAACCATAAAAAATTTGAAGAAATTCTGATTTTTTTTAAGTGGAAGCTTCTTCTACTCATTCACTATGCTTCAAAGTTCAAATTATCCATGGTTTGTTCACATTAATTACATTTTTTTAGATTAGTTTTAAATTTATAATAGTAAATTTGGTTACATGAAAATTAGTGAGGACTTTTTCTCTCACTAGTCTTTACCTCCTATAAAAATTTATAACTCTAAAATCCAGTATGCTAAAATATGGATATTTATATAGTTATCAAAATGTTCAAGGCATTATTTTTTGACTAAATTTATGAAAATGGGTTAATTTAATTTTGTCAAACAATTTTCCAATTAGTCTTTGGTTAAACCACACTTATTAAATAGGTCAAATTAACATTCAAGATCATTCATCATCTCTAAAGAGATGTTGACATGATTAACCACCAAAGCTTACCCATAAACTGCATTATTTTCCCTAAATGAGGATGTTTATCATGTTAAAATAAGAATAAAATATAAGTTACAGTTCAAGTACTTCATTACATTAATATCTCCTCACTCAAAATGCTACCAAGAAGTTCTTCCACCTTATACTGATCAACCACCAAATTCCTAAGAGATAAGGTTAAATTATCCCTCCCGAGAAGTTGTTATACCAACACATCCATGAGATGAGAATAAGTTACAACTCTTTAAAATTTCCACAAATTATAAAATAAGCATCATAAATATGCTATCTTGATGTGTCCTCAACACTTTATTTATCAAGCACGAATCTCAATGCATTTTTTTTACAAATGTTTTTCAAAATTCTAATTAAATGTTGTCTTGCACGCTAATTTCAACAAGTTTATGGTCAAACTATTTGTCTCGACAAGATAAACACAATGATACCAAAATTGGTTAAATCTAGCTCCAATCAATCTCATATCAAACCATAAAAGTACTATTGGAGGTTTTGGATTGTTTATTTAATGATCCAATGAACTCAAAATTTAAAATATATATTGTCAAATCGAGCGCCTCGACTATAGGAATCCAATGAGCCTAAGCTCACTTAATTCCAATGTCATTAAGATCCTAAAATTAATAAAAAAAAAACTCTTGTGATCAAAGGGGATCAATATGGATGGTCTGATCAGATTGTAGGGCAAATTGTTCTCCAAATGACTAAAATGCTCCTATCACAAAGGCTATAAATGAACCACTTCTTGTCTCTTGATAGAGGGAGGAGAAAAAAAGACATTATAGATCATGTTTTAATTGAAGAACTGGCGGTAATATTCAGCCTCCATAGCCGCGAACCACCATCGATTACCTTCTGTTAGTCTTCTTCAACCACCACTAGTTGCCCCTGCTCACCAATACCATCAGTGTCTCCTCTTGATAAATTTTTATTATTTGTGTGCGTGTTGGATTTTTATGCAATATAAAGATATTAAATTATTACTCAATCACCACAAATTTGTCATCAAGCAATAAACCTTTATTCATTAGATCCTTTTAGGATTAAGTTTAAATAATCTTCTATAATGAGTTTAAACTAACACTCAGATCAATTCTCTCAGCTTCTCTTGAGAAGGTCAACATAGTTGGTGCTCTTTAAACATGTTGATGGTCCCTTGTCATATAGATAACCCCAAGATAAGTGGCTAATGCACCTATCATAAAGTATAATTAAATGCAAAATAGACCGGCCACATTTTAATCCTTTTAAAAAAAATTAAACAACAACTCTACAACTAAACATTAACCATGTGTTTTGTCATTTCAACTGGGGAAATTTCAACTTCTCTAACCAAGCCAATGAACACCTAAACTAACTCCATATGAACATGTTTAATTAGAAAATGAAAGGATATCTTCACCCAATAATACCCGAAATAAGTCACCAGATCATATTTCAAACCCTAGTTAAACTAAAAAAGCAAAATAAGTCAACTCCTGGTGAGCTTTTTCATTGTCCAACAACCAAACAACTTGATTCAATGGAGCCCCCTTCTCAATACCCACATGAATAGAAATTCCTCCATAGACTTGACCCCTTAAGTTTGTTCTACATAATTGACTTCAAACTGTTTATCCAAAAGAATAAACTAGGTGATTAGCAACCCTCATTCAAATGAATGAATCTAAAAATTCTATTAACTATGTACCAAAACAAATTGAAAATTGATAAAGCTCATGAATATCATTTCTTGGTGATAAGTAAACATTTGAAATCATAATTAAAGAAAAAGTATATGTCCACCAAATAAAATAAATCACTTATTTCAAATGAGAACTATATTGACATCAAATCTTAACTAAGGTGATCCAATTCGTCAACTCAACCAACCATAAAGGCTATCATTTTAAGGTTAACCTAAAAATTTAATGCTACCAAATATTGATACCTCAAAATATTGGCTTTTCAAAATAAAAGTACCATTACAAGATATTATTTATGTACGTCTCCAAGCAAAATTCTATAAAAAATTTAAAATATGTGAAGAGTCCCTAAAGATAGAAAGCCATAAAAATATAAAAAATAAAATGAATATTAGTTATTTTATGTGAACAGAAAAACTCTACCCACCATATTAAGATGATTATGAAATCTTAATTTAAATTAACATAACATTGTAAGAAAGCCAACGTCGTATCAATTTTTTAAAAATAACTTCAGATCAAAATTCAATGCTAACAAGGAGATAACAAATATCATATAATAAAAGGACTAATTAAAAGAACAAGTTCATTATAGTATGGTTATAATAAATACTCTTAAATAAAGTAGTTAGCCTAAATAATAAGTTCACTAAATGATTACAACAAAAGTTTAAATTTTCCCCAAATATATACATTTAAGTTCTATACATTACTTGCTACATTTAATAGGTCATAAAACCCCATGTTATCTTGAGGTAGTTCAAAATTGGCTACTTAGTTTTCATCATGGATATATGTGGCTCCATAAATAATATAACCTATGATTGTTGATAATGATCTTCTGATTAAATTTATTCAATTATCCTTATGATTAAAAAGACTAGAATACTTGACTTCAATATGATAGAATCATAAAATCTTAATCAAGCTAGTCATTACTCACCTAACCAAATATCTTTAAGGTTATGAGTTAATGGTCTATTCTATGTATACCAAAAAAACTCATAATAATGATACATTTATAACAGACCATAGATTGTTAGGCCTAGTTGAAAGTGTAATCCCTTATAGGAAAGGTTATGAACCTTAGGTACTTATGCTATTAGAAAACCTTAAAACCAAGCAAATGAAATTGTCTTACGAGAGTAAAATTTCCAAGTATTTTTTTATCATTGTGTAATCAACTATCTAAAAAGTAAGAGAAAACTAATATTTCTTAATCCTTAATTTCCTTTGAGTTGGGTGTGCTTCTAAGAGCTCATAGCTATTTGGATCAAAGCTCTACATAAAATGATGGATGCTATACTAAAAAGAACAAAATGCATGAAATAGTGAAGCATTTATTAATGACTTGCTTATTACAAACAAAACTATGGAATAACACATCAAAAATCTACCAATACAATAAATTTAGGAAAGTATTTAGGATTTTTATTTACCTTTATATGAAATAAATGGAATCTAAACAAATTATAATGATCATAAAGATGTCTCCTACAAGAATAATTAGAGAACTAAATTATCTACATGTTAGATTGTTTTCCATATATTGTTGAGTGAGACCATGCATTCAGTAAATTGAATTTATTACTCATATTTCTACCTCTTCTCTAAATCCCTCAAAATTTGGTAATGACTTCCTTCTCTATCTCAGTGTACATAAGTATGCAATTAGCTATATTCTAAAAAAAGAAGATTAAAAAAGTGGTGGCCAATTAGACATATTTTCTAAATTTTGCAACTACATGAAAACTTTCTATTATATCTTAATATAGGTGGAGGTGTGGTTAGGTATATTTCAATAGGATATGAAAAAAATGGTCATCGATATACTATATCAACATGAGCCTCTTGAATTGAGATATCCAATCAAGAAAAAAACTTGCATACATTATTTATTATTGGTGATTGCCCAATAACTTCATCTCTCTTTCCAAGTGCATGCAATTCACGTTGAAACCAACCATCTATTAAAAGTTGCATTTTGAAACTCAAATCACGTTTGAGGCCTTATTAAATGTTCGATATAACTCATGAGTTTCATATCTTCAATATATGAATGATTTTCATTAAGGTACATACACTAGATAACCTCAAACTGTCTAGTTTTCAAGAGGAGATTTAAACTAATGTAGATTTACTCTTGAAAATCTTTATTGATGACACATGTCACCAAAGTAACTAAAATTTAGATTGAACTGAGTCTTGTAGGAGTAATTCCTAACTTATATAATCATTTTTTTTAAGTTACCGATAATTAACTTAAGTAAAAAATATATTAATTACCCTTTTTACATTGGCAGTTGGCGACAAGTATGTCACTATCTATCTTTATCCCTAGTTAACTGGCAATCAAGTCTATAATGACCGTGAAGCTTGAGATTCAAATATGCAGAACTATCTTCTTAAAATAAATTAAATAATAAGTGTTTTGGAAACTTTTACATTGAGTAGATCCCTAAAAAGAAAANAAAAGTACTAAAATTTAGATTGAACTGAGTCTTGTAGGAGTAATTCTTAACTTATATAATCTTTTTTTTAAGTTACCGACAACTAACTTAAGTTAAAAATATATTAATTACCCTATTTAAATTGGCAGTTGGCGNCAAAGTACTAAAATTTAGATTGAACTGAGTCTTGTAGGAGTAATTCTTAACTTATATAATCATTTTTTTAAGTTACCGACAACTAACTTAAGTTAAAAATATATTAATTACCCTATTTAAATTGGCAGTTGGCGATAAGTATGTCACTATCTATCTTTATCCCTAGTTAACTGACAATCAAGTCTATAATAATCGTGAAGCTTGAGATTCAAATATGCAGAAATATCTTCTTAAAATAAATTAAATAATAAGTGTTTTGGAAACTTTTACATTGAGTAGATCCCTAAATAGAAAAAAAATATATTTCTCTAACTTATTATCTAATATGAATAATTAAACTTACCCACTAAGTATTGAAGAACCAAANTTCTCTAACTTATTATCTAATATGAATAATTAAACTTACCCACTAAGTATTAAGAACCAAAGTTAATCAAGTGAAAGTAAACCTTAGTTGATCCATTTTTTGAATCTCTTTAAAAGACAATATTTCACATACCATTGACATCTCAAGAGAGTTAATATAAGAGAGATTTAATATTTTCTTATTTATGCTTTATTATTCAAAATGTATCTTAATATTAGATGCTTGATGCACATAAGATTATGAAATTGTAGACATTTTAAAAAATATTTCTTTTGGTTTAGTCATCANCATCCAAACCTTAGTTGATCCATTTTTTGAATCTCTTTAAAAGGAAATATTTCACATACCATTGAACATCTCAAGAGAGTTAATATAAGAGAGATTTAATATTTGCTTATTTACTTTATTATTCAAAATGTATCTTAATAGTAGATGCTTGATGCACATAAGATTATGAAATTGTAGACATTTTAAAAAATATTTCTTTTGGTTTAGTCATCATAATAAGCAATGCATAAAAAAAAATCCATAATAAATTTTATTATTATTATTATTATTATCAAAATAACCCAAAATATATGTGGCTACCCATTAGCCACATTGAATCTAGCAACTAACATATTCATCTTATCAGCATACACAGCCTATTCTCTAAACCATTTAGCCCATATAATTTGACCCACAGAGATATTTAAATTCCATAACTATTTATTGGCTTGTCAACCCTCCTTCGAAATATCAACCTTCAAATGACTCAATAACACCCATAACCTATTAACCCTCACACCATGTACACAGGTTATCATGGGTTGATTTTTTATGACACTCATTTTGCAGTTGAAACTACGTTAGATATTCGGCTGAAATTTCATTCGAGAAGTTTTGTGATGGAAAATATTGTTGTAGTTTCCGCCGCTTTACTATTCACTTAAGTGGCAGATTACAGACAGAAAGTTCCAACACAAAGTTGTAGTAGTGAAAATTGCAGTTGGTAATCTAATGTTTAACTTCTTTAAATCTAAGACGATCCCACTAGAATCTCATTCACGCTCTTTTCTTCTCTCTCTTTTGAGGCCTTTGGCGACCCTCGTGGCATTCTTCACCTCCGGCGACCTTGTAACAACCGGTTCAACTCCAACGAATCTTTTAAACCCATTTATTTTAGTTTTCATGGGCGATTTGTATCCTTTTATGAGAATACAAGGATTGGGAGGTATGCATGCCAATGAAAAAGATTGGTTTTTTAATTTGATGTAAAGGTTAGGTTTGTAAAAATTACAAGTTGGATTCTAGGTATTTAAATACATAAGAAATGGGTGGTCAGTATGTAAAAACCAAAAAAATAAAAGCGTGTAAAATCCCCTTTACCTTTATATTTGTGTGTGCATGTGTATGTGTGTGTCTATATTTTAGTGTTAGCTTTGTAAATACATAAGAAATTGGGTGGTATGTATGTAAATGCCCTCTTTATTAATATACATGTGTGCGCGCTTGTTCATATATGTGTATATATATGGAAAGGATTGAGTGGTATGCATGTATGCAAATGTCTTAATACATTTAGACATACATGGATGATATCTTAATTTGATGTTTTTTATGTAATAGGAATGATTTGAGTGATATGAAGGTAAATATTAGAGGTGTTAGATACCTACATAAGAATTAGATGGTACATAAATAACCCCTTTTTAATTTTTATGCATAGGTGTACGTGCGGGTGTGCGCTCGCTCGCTCGCTCGCTCGCGCGCTCTCTCTCTCTCTCTCTCTCTCTCTCTCTCTCTCTCTCTATATATATACACATATATAGCCATATACCTCTCCGAGGGTGTTTGCTTAGTCCAAATCGGACCTATAGCAGCCAAATTGTCGTTAATAAAGCAAGCTACGTTCAATCGGAGAGGAATTCCATTATCCTTCTGTTTTTTTT
>JXCR01146160.1:44563-55167 GCA_002079205.1 Phalaenopsis hybrid cultivar
ATATATATATATATATATATATATATATATGAATCAATGGTCCAGCTGCAGATTTGACTCAAAATGACTAAATCAAATTCAAATTAACTCAAAATTTGAAAATATTTCAAGCAGTATTTGAGTTTCTATTTATACGAATCTGATTTGAGAAGTAATTGGCTCGCTCTTCATTCCTGAATTAATAGACCCTAATCGAACCTGGCCCGGAGATGACCCGAATCAAAGCCGGTCCGTTGATTGACCTGCTACAGCCGGTAGCCTTTAGGTACTTGGAGCCCAAGTTTGCACCCTTGCCCCACCCTAGGGCTTATGTCCTTTTTAAAACTTCTTTGTATTATTTTATAGCAGGTGAGAAGGGGTAGGAACAAAAAGTGGGACCCAGAATCAGCATGGGTTAGGCCGCTTGCGCATGTAATAATTGTTGCATTATTTATTAAAAACTAATCAGCGAAATTGAATATTTACGCAAGCAATGAAACTCTTGGAATTTGACCAAAAGTAAATAATAATAATAATAATAAATTATATATTTATTAATGTACATCAAATAAATGTCCATGGATTTAGGGATAGAAGGAGCACCTCAAGCACGTGTTTGAGGTTTATTTGAACAGGTTTTGAGTCCACACGAAATATTAATTCTGCAATTTGTGTTATCTTGTCTCAGCTCGGCAAATGCCTCAATTCAAATTAGCTGGAGAGATTTCTCCAATTTGTCTAGTACTTCGACGGTAGGTGAAGCGACTCCTATACAGAACATCTATAGCCTCATGATGGCCCTCCGATGGCTTAACATACGTATGATCATTTATAGAAAAAATATGTCGATGTGGATCTTAAAACAAATGGGTGGCTCAGGAAAAAGGGGTAACTGATCGCATAACCATTCAATCGAAGGTATTAACGAACAAGGAATCAAATGTTGACGAAGGAAATATGGGACGAATGATCATACGGGCCTATTGAAGAATTTTCCCCCTGAGAATGATGATCCGCTTTCTCGAGATGGCTATAAGATGATTCAACTCATAATCAAGTATCGACGAAATAAAGGTATGACAAACGATCGACGATCTTCTCTTAGTCGTATTGAATTCAAATGTTGTTGTAATTACCCAAAGAACCTCTTAAAAAGCTAATGATGAGGGAGCAAATATGTAATTATAAATAGAAGATCAATATCATGAGTACAGGTTACACAGTCTCTATTGTACTCTCTCTCTCTCTCTCTTTTCTAGTGTAAAAGAACTGCTAAAACTGATTAGACAGTTTCTAATGCTTAGGTGCTAGGCTCTCTAGCGGCTAGTTTTAGTATTGGCGCCTTTGCGATGTCTGGCTAGCACTAACCACTTTGTCTCCCAGGGTGGGCTTGACGCCTAGGCTTCCAAGAAAACTGGCGCCTAAGCGATAGTCACCCTATTGCTCCATAGTTCCAAGTCACTTTCACTTTTTTCCATTTCTTCTTCACTTTGCTCCACTTCTAATACTTGTTTCACCTGCAAAAAAAACATAAAAATTTCGTTCATTAAAGTGTGATTTCATTCATAAATACGTGCAAAAACATAAAAAGAAAAATCAAACATTCTTTTCTACACATCAGCAGGTTGTAGTGATTACTTCAGGAGCGTCGATTGGTCATAGAGGCTAGTTGTATTTGTCATATTGATGAGTTGTGATGATGTTCGTGGGTCGCAGAGACTAGAGTCAGGAGCTACATGAATTGTGGACCATTCAGGCTGTAGTTTGTAGCACTAACTGGAGTGGTGAGTAGTAATGACATCCGGAGACCATAATCGCCAAAGTCGGGAGCTGCAAGAGCATATGCTAGGTGCGTTGTTCCCCCATCTTTGAGATGCATTGTTGCACTGTCTTTGAGGTGTGTTGTTACACTGTCTCTGGGGTTAGCCCAGTGTTCAAGATGATGTGCCACTTTACAGGTTGATTCGTGATTCCGTGAATTGCTTCTCATGATCCTTCGTCGCAAGGAGAGGGCGGTGACCGGCAAGTGATGGTCGACGGTGGTTGGTGGCTGCAGGAGTATGAGCCAACTTCACCCCTTTTCCCAAGCTTTAGTTTTCTTCCGACTTCAAGCTCTCCCCCTAATTAGATGGGTGATGCTCTATAGAGCTTCAATTGCAATTAATGAAGATATATGAACCACTCTGAATGGACAACCCGGAGAGATTCCCTCGATTAGGTTAAATTTGATGGATATTTGATTATCTTAACAATGTCAGAATTGAGTGATCCTGGAATCATTGGATTTATCTTATCGAGATACTCTATTCAATGACAAGATTACTAAATTCAACATCTGCTTAAACTTCTAAAAGTGAATTAATTGCTTGATTTGATTGCTTTCGATCAATTTTGGTATCATTTTGATCGCCGCATCGAGCCGGCCAGTTTGACTATAAGTTTGTTGAAATCGAAGAACTAGATGAATTTTAATTAATATTTGAAAGTTTCTTTCTAAAAAAGAAGCATTGAGATCCATGTCATGTCACGGGATTCGTGTCAAATGATGGGAATTTGTTGCTGGAGTATTAATAGTTAACAACCCGTCTCAAATATGATGTAACAACGTATCCCAAGTAAAGTGTCATAAATAACCCCGTATCAAAGTTCCAACAATGACTCGCAACAACAACTGCCCTGCGATAGCTATTTTCAAAATGCATTATCTTTCTCTGGCCCCCTGAAAATTTATGTACTTTGTATATAGACAAACTTTGTATTTGGTGTGAAGTTATAATTTTGCCCTCTCAATTATTAAACAAAGAGTGCATTCTTTGTAATTACACACTTATAATTGAATATTGTATCTGAGCTAGACCCCATAATTTTTTCTCGTTCCAAGTTTTTTTCCATATAATAAAAAAAATTAGTGTCTCATACTACTTTCAAACTATCTGTATGTATTAGATCATCATACAACACTAGATATTAAATTATCACCCAATCTTTCCAAATACAAGAAAACATAAATATATTCATTTGTTTTATTCAAATTCAAATAAATAATCCAGTCCTAATTTTTTTATTATTTAGCGAAATTGAAATGTCTATTACACGTGAAATAAGTTAATAGTATATACATTCCATCATTTTATCAATTTTTTTATAACTGTCATATAATCAGTATTTAAATTTTTTAAGTAATTTAAAAAAATCGACACGAAAACATGAAATAAGTCAAAGTTTTTAACTATGCGGTAATTTGAGATCGCTCTGCATTGTTTATTTATTATCAATCTTTTATCGTTAATAACTTAATATCTTATGATACGCCACTTATAAATTTTCATCATTTGATAAGATTCTTAAGGAATGACACGGATCTCGAGATGATATTTTAAGCAGGAAACATTCAAATCTTGATAAAAGTCATTTAGAGCTCTGATTTCAGCAAACTTAAAGTAGAACTAACCGGCTTGATGAGACAAACCTAATGATGTGAAAACTAGCCCAATCCGAGTCAAATCTAGCCTAGATTAAGTCATTGAATCATACTTAGATGATTTCCGGACACATTTGGAAGATCAAAAGGTTGTCGAATATGACAAGTTTATACTCAAATCGAGCGACTCGACAAGACGAATCCAACGAGCCCAAGATCACTCAACTATGACATCATTAAGGCACTTAAATGTCCAGTACACGTCGTATGATCGAGAGAAGCTCTCTGGATCGTCCTATCAAAATGATTCATATTCCTGCATTAATTGCACTCAGAACACTATAAATAGAGTCTCATCCCTCTCATAAGTTGAGGGGGCTGAAGTCTGGAGAGAGAGTTTGAGACCTTGAGGAGAAGCTACAGTTCAACATCACCGTCAATTGTCGTCGAACACCGCCGACTTCAGTTGTCGACCTCCGTCGATCGCAGTCTACCATTGCCGATCGCCGAAGCCCATCACCAATAATCATCGACATCCACCAACCGTCATCGATCATCACCAAACAGACGTTGTCAGTCAACGTTGTAATCTGAAAAATATAGTTACATTTCCCGTCTGTGGGATAAAGAATTTCTGTAATCATCAATCAGTAGTGGATTTTCACAACTGGGTCATACCCCGTGATTTTTTCCTTCACGAGATTTCCATGTAAAAACTTCTGGAGTAGTCACTGTTTTTTTTCATTTTCATCTGAGTGTATGCAGAATTCTAGTACAACACGAAGACAATAATTCGTTACTATACCACCACAAATTTTCTGACACGCACCAGTTTAAAAATTAAAATGAAGAAATAAAACGTACTTATGATGAAAAAAAAAAAAATAAAATTTTTTTAATTTTTTTAATATATAATTTTTAAAAATAAAATTTTCGCTAAAACCACGCTGCAATGAGTACATTCACACTCATAAATCTCGTCAGATAAGAGAGAATAAGTGCATTCGCAATCATAAATAATGATTTGACCGAAGTTCAAATTTACTTACTTTATCCATCAACCTTCAAAAAAATTATTCAAACTACTCTAGTTATCAATAAACATATAAACTAGTGTCCGATAGGTAAACTAGAAAAAAATTAGATGGTATGCAAGTAAATGAACAAAAGCACTCATATCAAAGTTATGGAAATAAACATACACATCAAATTAGAAGAACAAAAGATTCAAGATTCATTGATTCCATTGAGAATGGATTTGATGATGTAATTAATAAAAAATTAATTAAATATGACATTAATGATGTAATAATGATATAATAATATAAATATAAAAACATAAGTAAATAAAATATATATGTAAATTGAGTTGCAAATGCAAAACTACTCATCTTTGGTATCTATGCATGAAAAATTGTATTCCACGTTTTAAGGATGGTAGTAGTGTTATTATGCTATATATGTAAATATGAAAGTTTTGGTGTGAGATATATAAATACATAAAAATTGTGTGCTACATATGTAAATGGCCCATGATAGAAACCATTCAACATAAGGTATTGTAATAAACAAAAGATTCTTGTTAAGCATTTCATATAAACCTTCAAAACATTTGAGATGAATGCAGGCTGCATTACCATGAAGTGCAATATGATTCTCCTCTTGAATATTCTTAAAATAAAAAAGAAAATTATAACCGAACAAAAATGAGAAGAAAAACCCAAATTGACTCGTGGACAAAAGTGCTTTTTTTTTTCTTCTTGTTGTTTATTCATGGCTCTTAATTATGACATAAAATGACACTCTTGTAATTTTTTCTTTGCCTCTTGGAAGCCTCATCCATCTATAAATAGATGAGGGGCCTTAAGGGATGGTGTGAGACCATCATAAGGAGAGAAAAATCTGATCAAGAAGATCAAGAGGAGGAGGAAAATTCAGCAAGGGGAGGAAGATCTTGGAGAGGCTTTAGAATTGAGGGAGAGGTCTTGTAGAGAGAGAAATCTAGAGAGACTTTGTGATTCTTCGATGTAATGAGCCTGTAAATCTTTCTTTATGCTAGTGAATTTTGGTAGCGATTCCCTCCGTGGATGTAGGTCTAAGGACCGAACCACGTAATCTCTTTTGTTTGTGTTCTTGTTGCATCCTTTTCTTTTCTTGTTTTATTTTTCTTTGGGTTGAAACAGCAAGAACAGTGATTCTTGGTTGTCCAAAAGAACGTGAAGTAGCCTACAGGGAGTTACGTACACAAAAGAACTGCAGCAAGGTCCTGGAGCAAAGACAGGAAGAGATTTCATTGCTTATTTCCTCCGGCCTGAAGGCAGCAAGGGGCTCGGCGTATGGAAGCAAGAACCGCAAGCAATTGCGTGAGGAAGCAATAACAGGAATTTGGTGCTCCTTGGGGTGATCAATTACAAGAAGGAATTTGATATTTTATTTTTGCAATTATGTTATTCAGTTCTTTATCATCTAATTCAATCCATAGGAGTTCTTTGGAACAATCTTGAATCGTAGGTGTTTGGCGGAACAGATTTCACAACTCTTCTAAAGGTGAAGCTTTGCTCATGTACTTGTACATAGCATGAAGTTCTTGCCACTATCATCCTTTGGTAGATCAATATATGAAGCATTCAAACAACAAAAATTAAACCAATATAGATTTAGAGCTTACATATGTAAATATACAAAAATTCAATGGCAAGTATGAAAATCCCCCCTTTTTTTTGCATTTATGAGAGAATGAATAACACAATCTAAAAGAAAAGTAAAAGCAAGCAAAAACAAAAAAATCATACATGAAGTGGATCTTTGACAAATGAGTTTCCTTTAGAGGGTAAAACATTGTTAATGTACTTCTACGTTATGGAGTTGGGATCAATATCATCTTTTGGTATATTATTATACAAATCATTCAAGACCTGAAATTAAATCAATGCTAAGGAGTAGATAGAATTAGCATCCGAAATTTGCAATATCTGACGCAACTATTAGCATTAGATTTGCAGCTACTAAGCAGCAAAAGATAATTTATAATATTTGTGTTAGAATTAGTGTCTGGCAGATAATTTGTTGGTATTAGTGTTCAGAAAAAGGTGAAACTTCTTTTTGGATTTACTGCAAATTTTGAGACAACTTCACATAAAAAAAAGCGTAATACAAATCAATTAAAGACTAATACAAATCAACTCATAGAGGCAAAGAACATTATAATACTTAAGAAAGCAAAATGGTCAGAATTATCCAATAAGTAAAGAACAACAAATACATTACATGGAAGAAAATTTTAAAATCTGCCAGCTTAACCGAGGTACAGAATTTCAGCAGTGATGTAAATATACATGAAAGAATTTGGCCGATAAAAAATTTTAAAAAAGCTTAAGTGCAGAGATGTAAATACATAAAAAATGGGGTGGTATGTATGAAGAGTCTGATTTTGAGGCTACGCTGCCTCGGAAAAAAATCACTAATTCGAATATAAAATATTACCGTTGAGAAAAAAAAAAATCAAATTAAAATCTTCAGAAGCCCCAAAGATTTCCGTTCACATCTCTTCACTGAACCCCTCTGAAACCTAAGAAACCATAAATTACTCTGTATGTAAAGTCTAATTATTAGGTGCGGAGGGCGCACGTAGAGCTGCGCGCGCCCTCCGATCACAGCCGCACATTGCGGCTNCCAACCACTACCTTTATGACCAACTACTACATGTGCATCAACCAATTACAACTTTTGTGGCTTGTTACAACTTCCAACTATGACAAACATGATCAATTGACGCTATTACAGTCACCAACTATGATATTTGTGGTCAATTGATGAGATTACAACAACCAACTACGATCTTTGTGCCCAAGTGTTGAGTGTGCAGCAATCAACTACGACCTTTGTGACCAACTACTGCTGTTACAGTTTCCAATTGCAGCCTCTGTGATCAACTATCACTATTATAACCATTGATTATAACATTACGACTACTATAGTTTAATTATTATTGTACAATTGTAATTATCAGCTTTGTAATTTTATTTTCTCTAATTCATGAGAAGGGTGAGCATATGTACTAACAAACACATAATGGATTACTTTGACTAAACAAGGCGCCGTGGTTTTTTTCCTTTTCGGGTTTTTCCACAATATTTTCTTGTGTCTTTTGCTGCTACATTTTTGTTAATTCTTTGTGTGCTAGAACTTCATGCAACATCAATACATAAAATAATCACTTAACCGCAATGATTTTTTCAGCGCACAACAATGATAAATCACAATTATTGCTTCATAAGTTTCACCTAAACACAATTTGTCGGAACACAACGAGTTAGCCCTCAATCCATGTTTGGAACTCTTTCAAATACATTTGGAAGGTCAAACAGCTGCAAATTTGCAGTTGAATCGAGTGTTTTAACAAGAATCCAATGAGCCCAAGATCTCTCAATTCCTACATCATTAAGGCACTCAAATGTTCATCAAACATCATCTGATAGAAGAAAGCTTTTCGGACTGTCCGATCAATGTGGTTCATATTTCTGCATTAATTGCACTTACAACACTACAAATAGAGCCTCACCAATCTCGGGGGAGGGAGGAGCTTGAGGTCTGAGAAAGAACTTAAACTTTGAGAAGAAGTTGAAGTCCAGCACCACTCCTGCCATCGAAGATTGCCACTAACGACCATTGACCTCCGCTAACTGTCGTTGACCACCATTGATTGTCGCCAATCACCACAGACCACTGTCGATCACCGCCGACCGTCGTTGATCTTCGTCGAAGGTCATCAATCATCGTCGACCACCGTTGATCACTGCTGACCGTCGTCAACCAGCACCTTCCGCCTCCAATGATTGTCATCGGTCGCTGCCCACTTCTTACAATAAGTTTATTCGTGCACTGACGTTTTAACTCTAAATATTAATCAACCCTTTTTCATCTGTGGGACGAGGGACTGTATATATAATATCTAATTTATACTTAATTTCTTCAGTTAGGCTAGACCCCGTGGGTTTTTCCCTTTCTGTGGTTTCAACGTAAAAACTTTTAGTATCATTATTAATTTTTTTCTTTCTTATGAGTGTGTGTTGAATCATCGTACCACACTAAAATGATAATTTTCTACCCTGCAACTATGAATTTTCTTGCATGCATCATATATACATACAGAGAGAGAGAGAGAGTGAGAGAGAGGAAAAAAATATGAATGGTGAAATAATTTTTAAAGAGCAACGAGTATTTAAACTTTAAATTTTCGATTTCCTAAAAATTTTTTAAAAATTATTATAAATACTATTATTAAATTTAAAATTTATTTAATATTAAATTATTATTAAAATTTTAAGTTTAAGTTGTGTTAAATCAAAATATGTCATGTGGATCACACCCAAAATATAGAACGTTAGACAAATGAGAAAAATAAGGAGAGAAAGATTAAGAGAGGAAATAAAGTGCCACAATAACACTACTTTTGCAAGGCTACATTTATTAGTCTTTAAGTAGAGAAATGCCTCCTATTTACAGGTTCGAGGGGTATTTAGTAAAATTACATATTTGTCTCTGTTTTAATAAGGACGTTATAAGTCATCATTACATCTTTTCATGTTTGTAATGGACTCCGACACTTTTTAATATTCATAACTAACATTGACATCATTTCATATTCATACTATGTGAAGAGAGCAATTTAGTGGCCAGTTAATCTTGTCATTTGGTTGGTTGGGTAATCAAGAGAATCTTGAGGCTCCCCTGTTGTTATAGTGAACTTGGGTTCTCAGGCGGAGGGTGTGTAACCATAATCTAACTGGCAGCTCTTCTTAGACAATAAACCTTTTCATAAGATCTGGAAAGTCTTATTTGGGGTGTCTTTCGATCATCTTTGGTAAGAATTAATGAGTCAGCTAAGGGAGCCTGTCATGAACGACTGTCCTGCGAAAAGTGTCTTCTAGTCGTTCATTCGACTGTGATTCCGTTCGATCGACTCGTAGTTCCGTTCGAAGCAAATGAGATTCGGTATTTCTGTCTTTTGAAAATCTCAATACATTGTCATTTAGTGTTCGTAATTGAGACCCGTTAAATTTTCTCGAGATTCACGCGGTCATATTTTTTATGTACATGTAGTATAATTTTCAATAGAATACATAGAATTAAAGAATTTAATGAAAATTTTTACGTGATATTTCTTGCCGTGTGTCATTAACTTTACGTTAGATATTAATTTAAATAAGTAGAAACAGACAAAAACAACTATTCATAATATAACTAAATTATTAGACATTAGCAATATTTTTTTATATCAATTACGCTTATAACAATCTAATCATTTATTTGCATTAGTTATATAACCTGGTAATTTAGATACATCTATTTACTACAACAACAACAACAATAAAAACCTTAATCTCACTACATGGGGTCGGCTACATGAATCTTTTTTCTCCATTGCGTCCTATTTATTGTCATATTTTCATCTAGTTTTAGTAAATTAAGATAACTTTTTATATAATAAGACCAAGTTTTTCTAGGTCTACCTCTGCCTTTCTCAACACAAATCGAAACTAAAACATCTACTCTCCTAATAGGATCATCAGATGGTCGATGTTAATGTGNTTGCCATATTTTCATCTAGTTTTAGTAAATTAAGATCACTTTTTATACAATAAGACCAAGTTTTTCTAGGTCCACCTCTGTCTTTCTCAACACAAATCGAAACTAAAACATCTACTCTCCTAATAGGATCATCAGATGGTCGATGTTTAATGTGACCAAACCATCTAAGACGACTTTCTCTAATTTTTTCTGTCACATGAGCTACACCAACCCTATCACGGATATATTCATTTCGTATTTTGTCTCTGAATGTAAAGCCACTCATCTATCTAATCATTCTCATATCGGCAACACTTAACTTATTATTATGCTTCTCTTTTAAAGGCCAACAATCAGCGCCATAGAGCATTGCAGGTCTCACCACCGTCTTATAATTTTTTTTTTCGGTCTAAGCGGTACTTTTCTATCACACAAAAGGCCCGAAACATTCCTCCACTTCAACCAACCAACTTGAATTCTACTGTTCACATCCCCATCTATATCACCATCGCTTTGAACAACATACCCACGATATCTAAAACGTTCACACCTTTTAATAATTTGATCACCCAAAGTCTCACTTCTATCACTAGACCTACTACTACTAAAATTACATTCCATGTATTCAATTTTA
>JXCR01146160.1:74999-91261 GCA_002079205.1 Phalaenopsis hybrid cultivar
ATATATATATATATATATATATATATATATATATATATATATATATGTACACTTTTACGGGTCGGCATGTTTATTATATAAGTGAAAAAATTATATTAACTTTAGATAGAGTTATAATAAATTGACATGTAGAACGAGCAAATATGAGAAAAAATAGTAAGAAATTAATTAATTAAAAATACAAGTTATTATTTTTTAAATATTTTTAATGCTTTAAAGATAAAATTTTCAATTTTTTTTTATAATTTGAGTATATTTTATATTAATATTTTTATTAAACGAGGGCCTCATCATGACCTAACGAGTCAAGTTGGGGCTAGCATGAGCTTGGCTTGTTAGCTCATCAAGCTCATTTCAAGAGCCACTTTCGAGCCGCGCTCAAGCCAGCTCACGAGTCGGCTTGGCTCGCTTACATCCCTTCATGTGCCACCCATAACTTCTAAAATAAAACAAAAATGTTTGAATTCATCTAATTGTATGATATGCAAAACAACTTATTTCAAATTAGATAAAAATACTTTTTCTTATGATCGTGAATACATAGACCACATCGAATCACAATTAGGGGTGTAAACGAGCCCAGGCTCAGCTCCTGTTCGACTCATTTATATTTCGAGCTTAAATAGTGTGTTCGTGTTCGGCTCGTTTGCTTAGGGAGCCGAACACGAGCCGTTCACGATCAAATAGTCGTTTTGACAACCCTAATCACATAGCCATAAGATGTTAAGAATTGGGGCAAGATTTAAAAATTATTGTTTATATTAAAATATCATTTGAATCTAATTTAATAATTTTAATTCTATTTTCTTAATTAATACTTTAATTGATTATAAATCTTTGTAGTTTGGTAGTCAATTAATTTTTTAAAAAATACTACTCATCATATATATATATATATATATATATATATAAGTATTTCGAGNCTTGTCTCTTTATGTATTTTGTAGACTTCATGTCATTCCTTCAATATTTTATTTCTTTCGTTATTTTCCTCAAAAAAGAAGTATTTATAATACCTATTATTTGGAATGTACTTTGCAAATAATAAGATTCAAGTATTCAAATAAATACATTTATGGTAATTAAATAAATAAATAAATATTACGTTCCATAATTATTATTTAAAAGATTTACATGCCTACCACACATTTTGTACGTGTTTACATATCTAACATATAAATTCGGTTTCTTACATATGTTATCTTAGTTAATACAGATGCATGTAAAATTGTATTTCAATTTTTTGAAAATTAAAATGAAGATATATAAGATTTTGTCGGCCATGTCAGGAAAATATTATTCCATACGGACAAAGCATGCACTGTTCGATCTCAACCGTAGATCAGAGCTCTTTTCTTTTTTTAAGAAAAAGGGGTCTATTGAAATATAATTTTGCTCTGATCGACGGTTGAAATCAGATAGCACATGCATCGCTTCACGCGCTTCCCATGTCAGTAAACTATATATTTTTTCTTAAGTAATTATATCTATTTAATTAGTTGACATATTATGCATGAATCAATTCAAGAACAATATGCATGCTCGTTTTAATATGTCAACATGACCGGGATTTGTTCTTACGGTGAAACGCGCTTTAGGAAATTAGGATAAATTAATTGATTTTTAATGGGAGATTTATGCAGGCAAGCTTTTAACATTCATTTTATTTATAAAATTACTATTATTAAAATAAATTAAATTATAATTTTATATATTAGCAAGTAGGGCTGTCAAAAAAGCTCGTTGTTCGCGAACAGTTCGTGTTCGGTTCGTCAAGGAGTTTGTGTTCGATTCGTTCGATAAGTAAACGAGACGAACGTGAACAAAGTTTTTTCGTTCGGTTACTTAAACGAACTAAACACGAACAGTTATGCGTTCGTTCGTGTTCGAATCGTTATTGTTCGAAATATAAAATAATTTAAAATAATTATATATANCTTATTTCAAACAAACTAAATTTTAAACGAACCGAACACGAACACAAGCTCTGTTCGTTCGTGTTCGGTTCGTTTACACCCCTATTAGCAAGTATTTGATTATTATTATTAGTTTTTAGAAATTGATGAGCTAAAAATATTTAATTAAAATTTTCTGTTAAATATAATATTTTAATTGGAATTCAATGTATTAAGATGAATTATATTTTACTATTTTCTAAATAATTAAATTTAAATGCTCAGTATAAATTGTTTATTATTTATTTATTTATTATTTTGTTTTCAGGTGCTCGTCATTAGGCTGTGGCATTATGTGGCGGCGCCGCCCCACGTCATCAAACGAAGCGGGAATTTTGAAGAAGCTCAGTGTATTAATTACGTGCACATGTCATCCCGTATCTATCAAATAATTTAATATTAAGATATTTATAAATGACAATTATTTTAAAATAGAGAAATTATATTCGTATCTTTTTATAACTAATATCTAAATATTCATATTTACATATAAAATACTTTGGCATCATAAAATAATATATTAATTTTTAATTTCAATTTTAAAAGGTAAATATTAATGATATTTTTTTATTTGATATTAAGGATTTGGGTGCTAAGTATAAAAGTTTAAGGGCCATGTGGTATGTAAGTAAGTAATTAAATGTTCATTTAAAATATTATGGCTTTCAATGATTTTTATATTTTAAAAAATAGGTTTTCAATGATAAACAAAATACTTAATGTTTTTTTATGGTTGAAAAAAAATTAGACTTTTTAAGAAAGTAAATATATTTATCTTGATTTTTTTCCAACAATCAATCATTAAATTATTATAAAAATGATGAAAATTATTCGTGAAAATGTCATAGTGTTTCGTTCAAATATTTGAATATTAAGATATTTTTTTATAATTCGTAAATTTTTTTTTGGCACCGAGTAGCAACTTGTCATCAAAGTAAATGTATGTTGTTGACGGCTACAACTGTTTGAAGAAACATTCGTAAGAGAAAGCTGTTGCTAGTGAAATAGTTTGTTTGAAAGTAAATACATCTATCATGATTTTGCTCCAATAATTAATCGTTAAATTATTAGAAAAGATGATAAACTTATTTGAATATTATGATTTTTTGTATAAAAAGAAGAAAAAATTTCTTTTTTATATTTTTTTTTTTGTTTTTTTTGGAACATGCAACACCATGTCATTACATTTAAATGTTGTTGAGAAAAAAAATTACATTAGTAGAATTTTATTTATAACACAAATTATATGAGAAAATGATTATTATTTTAAATATAGAAATTTAGATACATACCACATATTTTTATAACTAATTATATCAAATATCTAAATATTCATATTTGCATTAATAACGCTTTTATATCATATGTTAATATATGAAAATGTTTTTTCATTTTTAAAAATTAAATATTAATGATATTTTTTTTATATGATATTAAACATTTGGGTGTGATGTATGAATGTTTAAGAGTTATGTGGTATGTAAGTAAATGTTCCTTTAAAAGATTGTTACTTTCAATGATTTTGAGTTAAAAAAAATAAGTTTTCAATGTTAAATAAAATATTTAATGTTTTTTTTTTGTGGCTAGAAAAATTAGAATTTTTAGAAAGTTATACTTGAATATTTCATACCACATCAATTAAATATTTGAATATTAAGATATTTTTAATAATAAGTAATTTTTTCCCCTTTTTTTTATTATTTTGCATCATTTAGCAATATATCATCAATATTAAAGGTCTGTTGGGTGCAACTACAACAGTTTGAAGAAGCAATTTTAGGAAGAAGTTGTTGTAAGTAAGTTGCTGGTGAAATAATTTATCTGAAAGAAAATAAATTTATCTTGATTTTACTTCAATTATTAAATTTTAAATTATTAGAAAAGATGATGAAATTATTCATGAAAATTTCATAATGTATCAATCAAATATTTGAATATTAAGATCTTTTTTTTAAGAAGGAAAAAAATTTCTTTTAAAATATTTCTTTCTTGCCCCATGCAGCACCATGTCCTCAACATTAAGCTGCACATAAATTGCACAACTCTTTAATTATCAGTAGAGGTTTAATTAACACAAATTACATGATAAAATGACTATTAGTTCAAATAGAGACATTTACACACACACACACACACACACACACACATATATATATATATATATATATATATATATATTAGTGGCGAGGACCAAAGCATTCTAACCCAATTTACTTAGCTTAGACTAACCTAAAGTGTTCATTATATTCATCAAACTATAGCCACATCCATACCAATTGAACCCAATGCCACTTAATTAAGACTTCTTAATTCTTGGATCGCATATACATGGCCATTTGCACACTTTAGGATTTGCATCATGCCAACTTCACCTGCCTAGCCTATACTTGAATTAGCATGACCCTAACCTAAAATGCAAGCATTGTAAGTTGGGCTCAGCCAGCCATGCCCAACCAATTTGAATCAAAGGAACTCTTCCTCTCCTACATAACATTTAAATTATCTCACCAGATGTAGAAAATAAAAAATAAAAAACTGAATTGAATAAACTAATTTTTCAACCAAACTAAATTGAACTGAAATTATAGTGAATTAAAAAAATATATAATTAGCATTAATAATAAATTAAATTACCATTAAAAATATATTTAAAAAAGAATATTAAGTGATTTTATTTTTTAAAATAAGAAATTTAGCATTTGAAATAAATATTAGTCCCCCTAATCTTTATTTCACATTTTACTATTTTCTTTATATTTGAGAAAATTAAGATTTTTCTTTTTTCTTGTTTGATTTGTCTTAAAAAACCAAATTTAAACTAATAATTGAAAATTATAAAAAATTAATATCAATAACTAAACTGATATTTCAACAACTAATTCAATTCAAGTTGAAAAGTTCAAGCCAATCCAAAATAATTTTAAATAAGAGAAATTAATTTAAAATTTAAATTAAAAAATAATTCCAAACCCAACCATCATTGAAATATATCTTTATACTGCCCTACACCCTCCCTTGCATTCCCTCCATCACATTTATCACCCACTGAATCAAAATAAGAGTGATAATTTTAGAGGCCTTCATGAATCAAGTCACTTAATTAAAGAGCTTACCTGAGCTTAATTAATGGAAACATCTGCAACATATCACCTCCAAATCCTTTCTTAAAAATATATATTAATCTATGGTCATCCATCTCACTTGGATTGCAACAAATTTTCGGGTTTTGCTTGAAGATATGGCTACAAAACTAATGTTTTTATCGTTTGAAAAGGCTGAACGCATAGCATATATGAAAGTCTAGAGACGTAAATGAGTTAAGTCGAGTCGAGCTCCAGTTACTTTTAATTTGAACTTGAGCTTAATTAATTTTGTTGACATGGAGCTCGATCTTATAATGAGCAATTATGAGAGAAACAAATAATTAATAATTTAATATAAAATATTTTTTTTAAATATTTTAATTAGTTAAAGAAAAAGTCTTTAAATATAATAGATTTTGATTATATTTAATATTAATATTTATTTTTAAACAAGCCAGCTCACTAAGTCGAGTCAGGGCTTGCTTTAGTTTGGTTTGTTGGTTAATCGTGTTAGAAATGGTGGAGCCCGGTCCACTATGCTGGGGCAGTTATTTTGCTTTGGAGAGTCACACTTCTTCACAAATAATCACTCTCACTTTTCTCATTTGTGAAGTGAATCATATATTCGCTCCCTCTTGTTCGTGATAAAAGCTTCAGATGACTCTCATTGGGTTTACAAGTCACGCTTTGAGTTCTTCTTCGGTTTCCTCGGGACAGAGGAAGGTTTCATCGGGACAAAGGAAGAGAAGTGCAAGGAGGAGCAGTTCCTTACGGCAGAAGGAAGAAAAAGGAAGAAGAAGAAGATTGTTCTCCCTAGGCTTCTTTTTGGTGGCTTGTAGCATAAGAGAAATTGAGTTTATTTCTCTTGTAAGTGTCTTTTTTTCGGTGTATCTCAGTATAGAGAGAGAACAGAGAGAGAAGAAGAGAGAGAGCAACGAAGAGTGAGAGATTTCTCTTGTAAGTCGAGGTGATCGACTTGTGTAAATTCCTCAAGTAGTAATATTTTCTGCAAGTTCGTGGTTGTAAGCAATTTGCCGAACCGCGTAAATCTGTGTGTTCCGCTGTCTTATTCTTTTCTCGTGTGATTTTTCTAGTTCTATTTTTCACTTCGTCGATCGTTCTCCTGTTTGATTTATATATATATCACATCAACTGATATATCAAGATCTTGCAACAACAATAAATCGAGCACAGCAGTTCACGTGCCTCTTATCGATCCGAGCTCAAGCCGGCTTACGAAAAAGACTTGACACACTTACACCACTTAGATGAAACACATTTTCACTGGTATTTTTTTTCCCTTGTTTAATGCGTTCCTGATTGTGATTTCATTCAAATTACATATTTCTCCCATGCTTTAGTGCACGCTGCACCGGTTTGAATGGGGTTACGAAGCAATTTTTCTTATTTGGCTTTCTAACTTACTGTTTATTTGGCTTGAAAGAACCAAAATGATTTTTTGTGATAATTTATCACCAACTGCTACTCGTGTTAGTAAACTCTGAATGTTTTTTCATGTTAATAGTTGGTAAAGGTATTTTAAAGAAGATATCCATCCCTCAGGTGGTTCGATTTCTTCTATTCTACTAAATGAATTCAAATTAGCTAGTAATATTTGGATTGTACTTGCAGATGACAAGATTCAAGAATTCAAATATGTACATTTAGGATAAATAGAAAAATCAAAATAATAATTACTTTCCATAATTAGTATTGGAAAGATTTACATACCTTCCACTCAGTAGCTCGTGATATTGAGAAACTGGGTCTTCCTTTTATCGGATCCAGGTAGATCACCGCCTTGAATCGGCTTTCTTATGGTGGTTTATTTGCATTTTTTACTCTCTTGTTTTAATCCAATCAGTCGTTATTTTGTCTCTCTCCTGGCTCGATCAGCCTTTAGGTTTGGCTCGGACTATTACATTCGGTCAGCCTTTAGTCTTGGCTCGGGTGGCTCCATCCGATCAGATAAGTTTGGTTATCAGTCTTCTTTTTGTGGGCCCTTCTTTATTGCACTCTCTTCCTTTTGAGCCATTAGATCTCCTCATGATAAGAGTTTGCATATTTTTGATGTAGGATAGGAAAATTTACATGCATGTACACAACTCCTACCTTTTTTATCTTTTGAGTTAAATAAGGAATCTACTAAATTCTATAAATTGGAAGATCTTATATATTGTTAGAGAAGGTAACTATTGTGCTGATTATTTGGCTAATTTAAGCTCTAGCCTTCCTTCTATTCGTGTTTTTTTTATGCTGAGCTGGATAAAAAGTTGAAATGTGTGATTTCGTTGAATAAAACTGGGTTTCCTTAACTCTAGGCTGGTTAATTTCCTCGTTTGTTTTTTATGCTGAGCCTTTATTTACAATTGTTAGTTTATGTTATTATTTCATGGGTACATCTACCCTCATTTTTGAAGTTTGGCTTTTCTTGTTGTTTTTTAGTTTATTACAGTTGCTCTATGGAAGCCTTTATGAGTTGCTGATTGCTTTTATGATGGCTTGGGTCGGTATTTGATGTATTAGTTATATTGTGCTTTTTAGTGGTTCTATTTAAAGGGGGCTTTCGGGATTGCTTGCTTTGGAATGACGTATGCATTACTTGCTTCGCAGGTGGCAGTTTTTCTTTTCTTATGTTATTTGGTTGCCCTGATGTTTCAGGGGTCTCCAGTTGATATACTTGGGAAACTTTTTTTGCTCCCTTTTGGTCGTAAAAAAACTGTCGGAGTAAAAAAAGTTTCGATAGGTCTTTCCCGTTGTATTTCTCTTTCTCTCTCCAGTGACTCTTCGGTCTTTTCAGGTTTGTTCCCCTCTTTTGATCTATTTTGATCTCTAGTTTTCTTTTCCTTTTTTATTTTTTCTCACTTGGTTGTTGTTTTTTTTCTTTTGCTTGCAAGATTTAGCTTTAGTTTGCTCCTCCTGCCTTCGTTGCTTTATAGTTCCTGAGGTTTATTTTCGCATGCTTTAGTTGATTGGCTTGACTCCTTCTAGGTTCATCTTTTTGGAGTTGCGTTTGTGTGTGTTGTACCCTTGGGGAAGACATCTATGTTTTCTTTTGAGTGAGCTGTATTTTGGGTATAGTGAAGTCCTCCTGTTCATTGTAATCTTTATTTTAGATGAATAAAATTCACTCTGAAGTTTTCTATCTGCGGGCGGGCTTGCATATATATATATATATATATATATATATATATATATATATATATATATATATATANCATATACACATACACATACATACATATACAAATACATCTATACATATACATGCACACATACAGACATACATACACACACACACATACAAACATAGATATATAGATACATACATAACATACACACATAGATATATATGTATGTTATTGTGTATGCATGTATGTAAGTAAGTAAGTATGTATGTATGTATATATATATGTCTGTGTGTGTTTGTAGATAGATAGATAGATACTTACACATATATACATACATACACATATACATACATACACACTCATACAAAAATATAAATAAATACATATACATACAGAAATACATACATATATAGAAAAACATGCAAATACATACATAGATAAATATATACTTAGACATACACACATACACTGACATACATTGACATACCTAATGCATACAAAAACATGCATATTTACACATATACACATACATACATGCATGTATAAATATATCTCTATTATATATACATATATATATATATATACACACACACATACATGTGTGAATGTGTGTGTGTGTGTCTGTCTGATTGTATTTTGTACACACACATACATACATATACCTGTATATATATTTATGTATTTTATATATCTATTTATGTATGTATTTATATGTAGGCATTATATGCAGGTATCTGTATTTATATATGTATGTAATTCTCTCTTCATCATTTTCTTCAAACCACACGGCGCGTAAATAAAGGCTTTAGAATGAGTTTTCTTTCTCAACAAGCATTTTCAACAACTTCATTGCGTTACACCAACGAAGTATGTCTCCCAAAATGCCCATTTTGTTTTCAAGCTTGATAACGCTAAGAAAAATTTGAGCAAGATCAAACTAAAATGGAGAACCAAAATACCAAATATCACAATCATAGGATGGTCAAATTTTGGCTATTCAACGAGACCCAACTTTTGCATGACTTCATAAAGATGAAATAATGTGTATGCATGTAAACTTATCTCCGCATCTCTCTCCCTGTAGGGGTGTAAACGAACCGAACACGAACGAACAGCGGTCGTGTTCGTGTTCGGTTCGTTTGAAATATAGTTNCCACTTTTCTTTGTCTCTTCTCCTTCTCAATCTCAATCGCAATTGTTAACACGTACAAACCAAATCTTATGTACTTACATATCTAACACTCAAAATCTGATATTTACACTTATCACGCCTTAGTGTCACAAATCTATGCATGAAAATGTACATTTCATTTTTTTTAAACATAGTGAAGGGAGCATTGTAAAAATGATTTCATTCAAGTGATTTACAAATGAAAATAAATAGATTTTCAAAATGTCTATGATTATCCCAAAAGGTATATAATTCCTAAACTGGTAGTCCGTCCTTTTCAATAATTAAATTCCAGTTTTTGATTTTTTTTAAAAATCATAGTTATATTCTTCTTGGGAGGCATAAATTCTTTAATTTCTTACGCTAGATTCAAATTTAATTTTCTAAGGATTCAAGTGTTGAAACATAAATTCAATTTCAGAATCTTAAAAAAAATTAAGGTTTTTATTAACTATATTAATTGACACTCACAGCAATAATTATAATGGATATTTTATTTATTAGCAACTTAGGGTTTGTTTGGCGCAGTTACAGCTTATTGAATAATCTGCTGATAAGTTGATTAAAAATAATATGCCGATAAGCTAGGTGCGGTGACTACTATAAATTTTTATTTTTTTGGAAAAGTCAGACCTCAGCCAGAAAGCTGTCACCACACCTAAACAGGTGCGGTGTGAAAACGTTGTTTTCAGCGTTTTGAAAACGCGTAAACTGCCAAAAAACAGTTTACCCAAACAAGTCAGGTGTGTTTTCAAAACGTCACCACACCCAATAAGCTGCCCCAAACTGACTCTTAATCAGTCACAAACTAAGGGTCTGTTTGGGGCAGCTGCAGCTTATCCAGCTTCTGCTGATAAGCAGTTTATCCTGATGAGCAGCTTATCTGGATAAGTTGTATGACTGTTTGGTTGACACTTATGGAAAACAACTGATTCTGGAAAATTGACCATTTTGCCCTGTTCTGAATAAACTGTTTAGCTGTTTGGTTAGTGCGTTTTGTAAACAGCTTATTTACAATTTTTTTTAATTAAATGAAAAATTTGTGCAGCAGAATTTGTTATTTTCTCAACAAAATTAAATATCGCTGTTCAGACAAGAAAATACCAAAAAGCTGATTTATATTTATATAACTCAAACATATCTGATCACATCAAACGAATATGTTACACATATAAAAGTCAAATGCATCTGCACATACTACTACAAATTATAATGAATAAAAAGAATGCTATATTGATTTAGGAAGTGTAATTAATAGTTTTTGAGTGTGGGAGCATAAATTAAGGTTTGTTCTTTGAATAACTAAAAGTGGAAATGCTTACCTCAAAAGAGAAGTATTAGATCTTAGAAAATAGGTCACTAATCCTCACCACCATTTGCACCATCTGGACTGGCACTTCTAGTTGCATTCTCTTCTTAAATGAAGAGCCTTATATCTCATAGATTTATGCATTCATTTTCTAGCTTTACATGTCATTCATGTGGAGTAGTTGTATACATTGCTCATTATGCCCCAATAAATCTCATATGAACACTAAAATCTAGAAGGGAATAAAAAGTGACTTGCTGAAAATAATTTACAGAAGACAATTTGTGGTATTGATATTAGTAATGTTTATTTGATTAATTTAAAAAATGTGAGAAGATCTAAAAAATTTATTGACTCAAAATCAGTTTCGATGAATCTTGGTTGTTGCAAAGGAAACTATGTCATTTTAGTATGAACACCCTTAAAAAATTAAATAATCAACTTTAGTAACAGAGATACCTAAACTAGAATTTATAAATGCCCAAAAATGTTATGTTTGTTATCATGGAAATCATGTTAGATCATCCTTCCATTCTACTAATAATTTAGTCACAATTAAACTCTTATTTATTTTATGTATGGGTCCATTTGGATCACTAAACACCACTAGCTTAGAAAAAAGAATTCTTATAGACATCTAAATGTAGACGAATTAGCATGATTTTTATGGGTGAAATTACTAAGATATAAATGTAAATCATATGCTATTTTTAAAATATTTGTTGTATGGGCAAAAAATTGGTTATAATATTACAACTATTCATTGTGATCAATGTGGAAAATTTAAAAATGAGAAGTTTGAAATATTTTGTAAAGAGACTAGCATATTTCAAAAATTTTCAACCCTCAGGACACCACAATAGCATAGGGTAGCTAAGAAAAAAATAGAACTCTTATAAAAGCTACTAGTTCAATGTTAAATGGATACAAGCTTTTTAAATACTTTTGGGTTGAAGCAACACTATTTGTTATGTGTTGAATAGAGTAAATGTGAGACTTAAGTTTAAAAAACTTTATAAGGGGAAGAAGAAACCAAATTAACTAACAAAATAGTTAATTTCATATGACTTGTTTAATGTCCTAAAATAGTTCCAATCCGAAGGTCTCTCTTGTCTTAACCAAATTAACTAGCCTTACATTTTACCCTTGCTCATCAATTCTGAAGGCAGCCATCGTTCATTCAAAAACTCATACGTCATTTGAATTTAATGGTTCCTTCGCCATTGCATAGACTACCAAATAAAGTGGCCTTCATAATAACACTTATGCGGGGAGAAAAAAAAACCAAATAAGGAGAAGAAGAAACTAAAAGAAATTGAGCCAAGTCAGTATAAGGATATTTAGTACCAAAAAAAAATAAAATAAAATAACTATGAATGACTTACAGAATTATTGAAGGGAAGAAGACACAGATTTTTACTTGGAAGAAAAATCGATACAGATCGTTCTTCGCTCCTCCGATATTTGTATCCACCTTACCAGGCTGGTCCTGGATCGTCTTCGCGGGTACCTAGGAAGGGAACGACGGGATCGTGGCTTACCAGGGAAGGGAACGACGGGATCGTGGCTACCTGGGAAGGGAACGACGGGATAGCGCCTTACCTGGGAAGGGAACGACGGGATCGGCTACCTTGGAAGGGAACGACGGGATCACGACTACCTGGGAAGGGAACGACGGGATCGCGGCTAACATAGACCATCGAAACTCCCATCTTCGATCCGCTCCTATCAGAAACACCTATTCGCGAGTTCTTTCGAGGTCAAGGGCAGCGAAGTAAGGAATCCAGAGCGAACGCGGGACGCGGGGTCGACCCCGCATCCCGCGTTTATTAAGAAATTCAATACGCTGTTTTGAAAACGCTGAGGGAATGCGCGAACCAAACACAAAGGCGGCGTTTTTAAAAAATGCCGCCGCACTTTTAAGCTGCCCCAAACGGAGCCTAAGGGTTGTTTGGAAGCATGATTTGAGAAAGATTTAAAGAGGAAATAATCTAAATCCTGCCAAACAGCAAAAATGACATTTTTAAATCCTACAAGTTCTTAATTTAAAAAACAGCAAGGAAAGTTGGGAATAAACTTACTGAACCGAGCAGGGAATAACTTCCATTCCACCGATAACTACATAATGATGGAAAAGACAAACGCAGAACAGAGGTTATATCAATACTTTAATTTGTGCTAAGATTCTACATAACAGAAGAAAAAATACATGATCCGGATGCAGCAATATTGTCTATCAATACTTTAATTTGTGCTAAGTACTGTGTCATTGTCCGATTCTTCATTTGACACATTGTATAGTTCATCTTTAAGCTGTATTAACTTTGATTTGTTGGATCATAACAAACCATAATGTTTCAGCAGCAGCTCACTCCCCCACTACCTCAAGGACAACTCATAATGACATAGCCATAAGCAGTTTTTTTACCCTCTAGAATATTCTACTATTATTATATAAGGTAGTACCTGAAAGCTGCCATGAAATGAGGTGAATTATAGAGCTTGTGTTCTGCTTATGTATCTTTTCCTCCATTCTGTAGTTATCGGTGGAATGGAAGTTATTCCCTGCTCGCTTCAGTAAGTACATTACAAACTCTCCTTCTTGTTTTTTTACTTGGTATCAGAGCCTGAGCATCATTGCAGCCATGGAGGAATCCTCCACATCCATTCTTAACAAAATTCTAGCATCCCACTCAGCATTGAAGAGCAATCAATTCCTCCTCTAAAGTTTCTTCTCTCCAGCATTAAAATCGTTTGTCACCTCCTCCCTGTCAATGGAAACTTACCTCCTGTGAAGATTTCAGGCCCCGAAAAACTGTAGCAGAGTCTGCTGCCAAGAGAACCACAGGACAGCAAAAAGGGAATAGTAAAACCGCAAAGCAAATGCAAACAAGAACATCGAGAACTTACATGGTTCGGTCCATAAAATCTACATCCACGGGATAGAATCAAGAGACAATTCACTAAGACAATCTTGAAGATTACACCGCACAATTTGAAGAACAAACCAATCTTCTCCAGCTCTCTATCAATCTTGATATTGATACAAGTTTTCTTGGTTCCTCAAGGACGAACCAATCTCCTCTAGCTCTCTATCGATCTAGATCTCGATACCAGTTTTCTTGGTTCCTCACCTTGCTCTCAGGATTTTTCTCTCCCTTAACCCTCTCAACTCATATAAGTCATTATATATATATATAGACAATGACTCATATAAGATAACCGGTTAAACACTTGTCATAGCCAAATGACCGTTGTACCAAGTATCTATAGAAAACTTCCTTATAAACTGTCGCGTCGTCTTAGTTCACATAATTGAGAGTCATCATAGCAAAAATCATTAGAGCCAGCAGATCAACTAGTTTCATACATGGATTCATACCCAGCCTCCTGTCCAAGGATCAAACTTGGTGCTACATTATGTGATCAATCTTGATAGCAGCAACAAAACTTGCAGTGACCTGCTGCTGAAATATTATTATTTCTTATGACTTAACTCTCGTTTTTCTTCCATTTTGCCTTAAATCCAGGATTTCATAAATATCGTTGGAAAATGGATTTAGGAAATTTAGATAATATGGAGAAAAAATTAGAGCATTAAATTAAAAGTTTTTAAAAAATGATATTTATAGTGTAAAAGTACCACATCTTTATATATTTTTTAAAAAAATAATAAAACATTAAATAATTAAAAATTAAAAAAAGACCCCCAAATGACCCTAAATCTTCAAGTCTCTTAAAATGCCCATAGACTCACCAAGAAACTTAAAATGGTAGCAAGCAACCCCATCCATGAGATCCTACTAATAGATGTCATGCTAATGAACTCAACTTAGGTAAGTTGCCACGCTTGTTCACTTTAGCATGGCTCAAGCTTAAATAGAAAGAAGAGGGAGAAGCATTGAAATTCATTAAAAAATTAACACTATAATAAATGACTACAAACAAGCAATTATTGTAGATGTATAGAAAGGTTTGTTAAACTTTTTATATTAAAGCTTTGCATTCACCAACACATAGATTTGGATCATATGCCTAAAAGGTGCATTGGGCATAGACGATGCCTCGAGTAAGAAGCAGGGACATAAACTTCTGATCGATTTTTCCCACCGATTTTTTTGTGGTTGCAATCATGGCAGAATCACTTAGTAGTTGAATATGCGGTTGAAATTTCAACAGCATTAGCTTAATGACAAAAATTGGATTGAGTTCTCAGCTATATGAAAATTCACTTAAAAGCGGTTAAATATTGGCTAAAACTTCAGCCTCAAATATTTTGTCGTTAAAATATTAGTCGAAGATCTACTAATAGTTTATTTAAACCTAATCTGATCTCGTTAAACCTGCATTCTCTCTTCTTCTCATTTATGTCAGAGCTTCGGCTATCCTTGGGCTCTGACAATGCTCGGGTTACTGCTCCTCTCCTACAACGCTTGTGGCTCTTTCTCCTCTTCATTGACGCTCATGATAAGAAATTCAACTCTAACAAACCAAATTTAGTTTGAGATAACCGTCTTCTTTCCATCTATCCATGGTGACTTTCATATTTGTTAGACGATTTTTTTAGTGGTTATATGAGAAAGGCTTTGAGAATATTGTGTTCTTTGATTAACATACAATCCATTTTGTCGAAATAATGAAATTTGAAGGAATTACAAACATTCGACTTAAATTTATTTTTTTTTTTACATTTTAGCTTGCAATATATAAAATATATATATTATTCATATAATAATGAATTATATATATATATATATATATATATATATATATATATATATATATATATATATATATATATATATATATATATATATATATATATATATATATATATATATATATATATATATATANCGTGAGAATGGTGGCGGTTTGAATGCATGACCCTACATTTTTTTTGTAATTAATTTAAGCGAGCTATTTTCAAGCCAAAACACAAACAAAATTACAAGAATATGTAAATCGAGCCAAGCACGAATACACTGTTCATAATCAATTTCGAATAAAATTAATTTCGAACAAACCAAACACGGCCCGAACTTGAGTTCCCTTATACTCGACTCATTTACAACCCTACTTACGAACAGGATTATGATATATCTATTGCATATATGGATGGAATAGATTTGACTCTTAGCTCTATGAGTGTCTAATTGCACTTAAATCATGAAAATAAAAAATGAAGTTGCAAAATAAATATTTAAAATATTTTTCGCCAGAACTCCTTAACACTAAAATTTACATTTTGGATCCTTCCATAAGGTATTGTAGAAGTGGGAATCATAAACACTCCGGCTTAATAAAACGTTTGATTTTCTTTAATTTAAAATTAAGATTTACATATATACCACTCAATTCATATATATTTACTTTTCTCTAACATCTGATCTTTAATTTTTACGTATATACCACCTTATCTATACATGCAATGGTTAAAAGTTAAAAATGTAAGTATTTTTTTACGTGACATGGAAGATTTGGGTGGTATAGATGTAAAAAATAAAGATCGGGCGTTAGACATATATAAATGCATATAAGGCTGTCAAAACGGCTCGTTGTTCGCGAACAGCTCGTGTTCGGCTCGTTCGCTAAGTTAACGAGCCGAACATG
>JXCR01146160.1:91274-104002 GCA_002079205.1 Phalaenopsis hybrid cultivar
TTCGCTAAGTTAACGAGCCGAACATGAACAACATGAACAAATATTTGTTCGTTCATGCTCAGCTCGTTTTGGCTCGAAATATTACTAATCAATTATATATATATATAATTGATGAGCTGTATTTTTAAAAATTTTAATTGGCTAGAAAGCCACAAAGATTTATAATCAATTAAAAGTATTAATCAAGAAAATAAAATAAAATTTATTATATTAGATTCAAATGATGTTTTAAATCTTGCCCCAATTCTTAACATTTTATGGTTACGTGATTAGGGTTGTCAAAATGACTTTTTGTTCGTGAACGGCTCGTGTTCGGCTCGCTAAACAAACGAGTCGAATGCAGACACACTTTTTGAGCTCGAAATATAAATGAGTCGAAAACGAGCTGATCCTGGGCTCGCTCGTGTTCGGCTCATTTACAACCCTAAATCCATAGGAATTGGGTGGTATGTACGTGAGCGCCCCAAATTTTAAATTAAAATAATTAATATATAAACTTTTAAGAAATTAATTTTGTGTATTTTCTGTTCAATCCTTTGATGCTGCTGCCCCCCCACAGGCCCATCAGCATGTTTTTTAGGATAAATTTGTACTATTTGATCCCGTTTGCTCCCCCTCTCATGATTTTTAAAATCAATAAATCAAATGATGAGATGCGCAACATCAATTGAATATAATTTTTTTTTTTTCTGAGGTTCTGATCTCCCAGGAAAAATTATTTCGTGCGGATATCGCATGTTGCATGCAGTGTCTGATCTACACCATCAATTACCACGAAGATATATTTCAGTAATCCTCACTTTGATTTTTTTTTTCTAAAAAACGGTGATATGCGGTGGAGATCAGACGCCGCATACATCTCTGCAAGCGATGTCCGCACGGAATAATTTCTCCATTGCTAGATTCATAAAATTGGATAAATTATTTTGCAAATTTATGATTGCGATCTTAATTTTATTATTTTTATTACATTTAGTTCTTCTTTTTTTTGGAAAATGTATATTTATATCATGAAATTCTTATATATCATGCAGTTATTTGGAGTCATCAACCCAGGCATGAATTGTTACTTGCCAAATAGAGGTGCACAGAGCAATACAAAATTGCTTATTAAATATGTATTACCAATATATTAAATTACTTGTAAAATAATAGTAATCTACTTATTATGTTAATAATTCGTATAATCTGTAATAAATAGCTGACAGAATTTTACAAAAATTTTGAGTTATGTTGTTGTGTTAAGTTTTAAAAATAAATGTGTACGAAAGCGTGACGACCACATGATTGAACAGAGAAGATAATCAGCACTACCGCTATAGCAAGGTCACCCAGTATGTGTAACTGACTTTGACCTTGTTGAATAGCTACTCTCTATAAACTTTCAGGTTTCTCTGTATGTAGTGATGGTCCTATTTGGAATGTGTGATGATGGAGTAGAGGAAAACTCTGATTCGGGCTTTCATCCAACATATTCTCATATATTGCTCTTCTGCTAACTGTAAGGACTTCTACCTTCTTAGATCTCCTGGAGGACTTCTAGCTATGTCTGGCTCGCAATTGTCGGAAAAGCAAGGCACTACCATTGTAGATCCAATACACCATACAAATATTCCTCCTTCTTTCAAATTTTTCATGAGAAATATAAAAAATCTGACCCAAACCCAACTGACGATTGAAAGTTATCCATTGTGGAAAGGTCAGGTTCTCAAATTTTTCATTGCAAATGGCTTCCATGGTTACTTAGATGGTACAAATTCATATCCTCCGAAATTTAACTGCTCTACAAATGATTCTCTTATTCTCAATCTCAATTTTACAATGTGGATTTTGATATATCAAAATTTGATATTAGCACTAGATTCGATCATTTCTTCGATTGTTCTTCCATACATCCTTTATCTCTCCACATCAACTGAAGTTTAAAGCACCATAGAAAAATGACTACAACCAACTAACAAATCCCATTATATTTAAATCAAAAATGGGCTACACAATCTCTCTTTAAACAATCAATCAATGACACAGTACATAGCAATTGTAGAAACATTGGTTGACAACATATTAGCAACCGGTGGACAATTTGATCAGAAAGATGTGATTCTATACACGTTGAATGGTACTCCTGCAAGTTGTTAACCCTTCGAAATTGTGATTCATACCCAGCTGCATCCCATGGATCTAGACAATATCTATTATCTTCTTGTGTAGTGAAGAGATCAATCAGACAACTGATAACTTGAAACTAGAAAAATCCCCCAATCCGCATATGGCTCTTACTGCATCAAGGGGTTGACACTCGAGCAACCTCAAAGGACACGATAGATATAGAACACCTCAACTCCATGAATTAAAGGGAGATGTCCTCGATCCAAAATGCTAATCAATTATGCCAAATTTGTAATAAGTTTGGTCATTCGGCCAAGACATGCTAGCATCTTCAAAAGTTGGACTATGTTCCTTCTAATCATACCTTACATACCAAAACATCCAGATGGGTGCTCAATTCTGGGGCAACGACACATATCACATTTGATCTCAATCAGATCCACGTGCCTAATCCAACAACTGGAGCAAAGCAAGTGGTCATTGGCAATGGGCAATCAGTTTGATTCAACACACTGGTGATGGCAACCTCCGTCACTTGAGTGTAAGCTTCTCCAACCCCAATTTGGCATGCTCCATCTATATCACACAATATATTATCTGTGCACAAGCAACACGTTAAGTGATTCTTCAGAGCAACAATTCTAAGTGGTTGTACCCAATTCATACAATGGATTACACTAACAAACCTATGGTTCCACATCAAGCTCATGTCACATGTACCTAACTATCCACAAAATAGCATAAGCTACTTGACCATCCTCATAACGACATACTTCATCTTCTTACTAGGATACACCCATCTCTTCTATTTGTTAGAGTTGCAACTGCAGCAAAAGTCAAAAACTACCATTTCTTTCAATGATTTTATATAATTCATTGTCTTTTCAACTTATACACTATGATGTATGGGGTCCATCCCCAATTTTTTCCAATCAATATTACGATTATTATGTGTTGTTTATTACAGGTTTCTCACACTTTTGTTGGTTATTTCCCAGTATAAGCAAATTAAAACCACGAAAAAATGTATGGAATCCATCAAAATAATTGATAACTAATTTACAAAATTCATCGAGATATTAAGGTCTGGCGTGGCTGGAGAATACAATTGTTCCATTCTTCAAAACTTTCTATCTTAATGTTGGATAATACACCAATTCTCATAACCTTAAACCCCTAAACAAAATGGCACGGTTGAACGCAAGCACCGCCATCTCATAGAAACAACTTGAGCACTACTACATGATGTTTTTATTCCATCAAACTTCTGGGTAGAAGCCCTTATGACAGCCACCTATTTAAACAATTGTCTACCATCCAAAACAACTCCACTTTCCCATAAGATGCTCTATAATCACCCACCAACATATTCTAGCCTTGAAGGATTTGGATGATGTTGCTACCCATGGTTACAACATATGGTGCCACATCAATTAGCAACTCTCTCAACCCCATGTGTATTTCTTGGTTATTCTTCAGCACAAAAATGTTTCAAATGTTACAACCCACAATATGTCAAAATTACTATTTCTCAACATGTGGTGTTTAATGAAAACATCTTTCCATTCACTTCTATCGATATTAAGCCAATTGAACCTTTTGTATAATCATTAAACCCGCTATTATTGGTTCTATTTTCTGCTAACCGCATTAGTACATTGGAGAGCAAATATTCAGCTTCCTACGCACCTCCCTACATCTCAAACCTTTGAATCCAGCAACTCCACAACCACCAATAAATGCACAAGACTTAGCTCAGTCACAAGACAACATTCTGAATGCATCATAACAGCACGAGATAGCACAACCAAGAAAGCCATAACTAAAATAAAGAAGTTGAAGCCAAAACATAAACTTAATCTTTCACATCAACTGCAAAATACTCCAATCCCCATATTTTATACTAAAGCGATTATGTCCCCCAATTTGTAGAAATCCATGAGTGAATAATTGAATGCTCTCCAAACTCAAAGCGCGTGGGAATTAACTCCAACGACACTCAATTGCCAGATCCTTGGTTGTCGATGAGCATATTGTACAAAGATTAAATTTGATGGAATGATCGCTTGCTCAAAATCGATATTGGTGGCTTAAAGATATAAGCAAGAGTGTGGAGTAAACTACTATGAAACATTTAATTTGATAGCAAAAACAACAACACTTTAGATCCTCTCACTATAGCATTTTTTCAGTTTAATGTTGAAAATGTATTTCTACATGAAATTTGAATGAAACAGCGTATATGCACCAACTTATAGGCTTCAAGGATGCGTGTTTACTTAAGAAAGTTTAATACAGTCTCAAAAGATCATCTCGATAATGGTTAGTCGATATTTCAGAATTTTTCTTACCTTTGGAATTGACACCAGCATAACAAATCCATCATTACTTATTTCCTCAAAATGGAGACAACAAATCTTTGTGCTGATATTCATTGATGACATCCTGATAAAAGGTAACAATCCTACAACCATTTCAACTCTAAAAACCTTGCTCATGTCCATATTTTAAATCAAACAGGTAGGACAAGTCTAAAAATTTTCAGACATAGAAGTCAGTAGAACCTCAAGTTCGTTGTTCCTTAGCCAGCAACAATATCTCATTTGCATACTACAAGATATTGGGATGTTGGGACATAAACTGGTCTCTACACCACTACTAGCCAAAAAGCATGATCCCTCGACTCAAGCTTTACCATTGGAAAACCCAACTAAATACAGGGAGATCACAGGAGCACCGGAATACTTGATCATAACTCGATCGAACATTTCATTTGTGGTCCATCAATTGTGCCAGCATATGCAAACCCCGTCTATACACCATTATTGACTCCTTATAAGACTCCTGCACTATCTAAAAGGTAAAAGTAACCCAGGCCTTTGAATCACACAAGAGGAACTGCTTCTGCATACATACATGGATGCAAATTTAATGGAGCCCCAGTGGCCAAAAATTAACCATAGGTTTCTGCACTTTTCTGAGCAATACACCTATTTCTTGAACTGTAAAGAATCAAAACATAGTGGCTCAATCATCAACGAAAGATGAATATCGAGCGTTGGTGGCTACCATAGCAGAAATATTATTATGGCTAAGGCATTTACTCACTGAGCTAAAAACTGAACCACATCAAGTAACCAAACTTTTCTTGTGACAACATCTCGTAAAGGCTATTGCAAATAACTCGATTTTTCATGCTCACACTAAACAAATAAAAATATATTATCATTTTATTAGACAACACATTCAAGTCGACAACCTCCAAATACAATGTATCATGAGATAGGATCAACCCGCCGATATTTTTACTACATTGTTGACCAAGCAGAGATTCAACCTGCTCAAGTCCATGCTTAGTGTTTTTAGCAAGTCCCCTCTCCTTGAAATCGGGGTAACAACCACATAATAGAAGAGACAATCACTACCACTATATCAGGATGACCTAATCCTGTAACTACATTCGCATCAATGTAATTTCTATTCTCTAGAATCTTCAAGGTCTCACTATATGTAGCGTAGCTTTTACCTGGAATGTATCATGATGGAGTAGAGGAAAACTTTAGCATTGTTTTAATTCATGTAGCTTTCTATCTTTCTTATCCACTTCTATAACTCACAACAAACATGAGATTTAGAAGACAAAATTAGCAACAAGTTTCTAATCACCTACAATGAGTGATGGTGTACTCCATCGACAAATCTAGGTAAAAAAAATTTTTTAAATTTTTTTTAATTCATAGACATGATTGATACAGTAATTTCAACATTTCACGAGCATTTATTTATAGGAAAANTAAAATTAGCAACAAGTTTCTAATCACCTACAAGGAGTGATGGTGTACTCCATCGACAAATCTAGGCAAAAAAAAAAAATTTTTAATTTTTTTTAATTCATAGACATGATTGATACAGTAATTTCAACATTTCACGAGCATTTATTTATAGGAAAANTAAATCTAGACAAAAAAAAAAATTAATTTTTTTTAGTTCATAGACATGATTAATATAGTAATTTCAAGATTTCACCAGCATTTGTTCATGAAAAAAGCATTATTCATTCAAAAAATTAAAACAAAAAAAAAACACTAAACATTATTTATTAGTTGCAAATTTAAAAAGAGTAAATCATCTCTTAGTCTCTTTTTATATCCATTAGCCACCCCTTTTTAAATTATAATTATTACTTATTTGGCTAAAAAAAAATGTATGAATGACTAAAAACAACTCCTTACCCCACTCTCATATAAAAACATGACTAAATCTCTAATCTCACAAGAAAATAATCTTGTTTCTTCAAGAAAAATTGATGATGAAGTCAAAAAAATATTTCTCATACTTTTAAAATCTCTTACCCAATTTGCTATTTAATTTTAGGCATATATTTGGTAACCATAGCTTAACATATGGTGCATCAAACTATATTTGGATAATAATAATAATAATAATATATATATATATATATATATANAAAAGATATGGTCAAATATATCTTTGATAGTAGGTTTTATGATGTTAAATCACTAGAAAGCATAAGTAAAGAGATACAATATGGCTATATGGTGTGAAATCATTAGCATATAAATCAAGCCTAATAGCGGGTGACTCTATAGCAAAGCTAAGATATGTATGATTGAATTGTTATAATGCTTCATTGTCTGATGGGTGACTCAAAATATTTGATTTACGACTCTGAAAATGTCATTTCCTCTATTCAGTAAAATTTGTGGATGCATAAAGTTTTTGTTAATGTGAAATGAGTCACAAATAGAATAATATTTGCTTGAAACTTTTTTTCATTTGTGTATTTTTTTTCTTTGTGGCTTGAATATGGGTTTCATAAAATCTACATTCAATCTCTATCTCATTATTCTTGCATTACAACAAACACGTGTTAATAAAATAGTATTTTTTTGTAAACTTAATCCTAATAACCTAGATTAGACTAATTTCATTATTCTATATAAGTCCTCTGAAATAGTTCTCTTTGAGTTGGTTTCATGTAATAAGCATGCAAATTAATTGCAATCTTATGGTATATTGAACTATATTTTAATGTTGAGCATCTTCATTGAATAGATATTTCCAAGTGGTTTGTATAATTATCTTATAATGATCATTGTGTTGTACTCAATAATTTATATAACTTTTAAGCTTTAGTATTAGAAGGATCCTATTTTATTTTTATAAACTATGGTCTTATAGAATTGAAAATCATTTTTTGTATCTTATAGCTTTTATAAAATTGAACAACCAACATAAAATTTGTCAAAAAATCATGACATGAATCCTTTTGATTATTGTGTAAATGCTTGAGCATCCCCCAAAAGTGATGCGTTGTATGACCTTAATACAGTGAAAAGCGTGCAATGGGAGCTACACCGCGCCCGGGTGTAGTGTCAAATAAGCAAGGGTTTCTATATTATGGACGGATGCGGCAAAGAAGTTAGTCTATAAAACAAATATTAGGATAAGATCTTGGAATATTGGTACTCTCATAGGTAAATTAATGGAATTAGTTGATATTATGATTTATATAAAGATAAATATCTTATCTATTCAAGAAACTAAATGGTTTGGAGAAGAAGCTAAGGAGATAAATAACTTAGGTTTTAAACTCTGGTATTCAGGTAAGAATTATACTAGAAATGATGTATGTGTAATTATTTATAAGAGTTTGAAAGATAACATTGTAAAAATTAATGGAATTGGAGATAAAATTATAGCCCTTAAGATTATTGTTAATACTAAGATTTTTAATACTATAAGTGCTTACGCTCCTCGAGTAGGTTTAGATATAGGTTCTAAAGATAAATTCTGGAAAAACCTAGAAGACTTAATACAAATGATACCTCTTAAAAAAAAAAATTTATTGGAGGAGATTTAAATGGACATGTCGATAGAGTGGTTGAAAATTATAGAAATATTCAAGGTGACTACAGTTTTTGAGTGATTAATGAAGAAGGTCGAACCATATTAGATTTTGTTTTAACGTATAATTTTGTTATTGCTAATATTTTATTCAAGAAAAGATATTAGCATATTATTGCTTATAAGAATAAATCTAATAAAACACAAATTGATTATTTTCCTATGAGAAGAAGAGATCGTCAAGAATGTAAAGATTGTAAGGTCATTCCAAGTGACTATCTAAGTACTCAACATCAATCATTAGTTCTAAATTTTAAAATGGAGAGTTGTAAAATATGAATACTAGAAATCATTATCGTAGAATTAGATGGGGACACCTAAAAGACAAATAAATTTATTTTCATGAGTAAACATCATGATTTAAAGATTTGGGTTGTTCATGAAGAAGCAAATTTCATGTGGGATAAAGTAACAAATATTATTAAACGAGTAGCAAAAGATGTGCCTAGAGAATCAAAAGGAAAATTTTCTATAAATAAAAATAATTGGTGGTGGAATAACAATGTGCAAGAAAAAATATAATATAAGAATTTATGTTATAAAAATTGGTTTAAATGTAAAAGGTTAGAAAACTAGAAAAATTATAAAATGACCCGTAGGAGGACTACGAGAAGAATATGTGATTCTAAAAATTCTACTTTTAATGATATTTATAATAGATTATATACTAAATAGTATGAAAAATATATGTATAAGCTATTCAAACATAGAGAAAAGAAAAGTAAAGATTTAACTCAATAAAAGTATATTAAAGATAAAAAAAAACTTTTCTTAGAAAAAGATATTCAACATAGGTCAGTGGGTTATTTTGATAAATTTTTAAATTAATTTTTTGAAAATACAATCAACCTTAGTGATCTTAATATCGTTAATAATAATAATATTTTTTATTTTTACCGTCGCCATAGTAAAAAAGAGGTTGAGGAAGCTCTAAGAAAAGTTTGGAGAACCAGATGATGTCCCAATAGAAGTGTTGAAATATATAGGGGATTTGGGAGTTTCTTTGCTTACTAAACTTTTTAATATTATTTTAAAAACTAAATAGACGCGTAAGGAGTGGAGGACGTGTATTTTGGTCTCCATTTTTAAGAATATATTGGATGCACAAGAGTGTGAGTTGACGTGTCATACTTTGAAATTATGAGAAAAGGTAATTAAACATAGGTTAAGATATATTACAAAGTTTTCTCTTAATAAATTTGGATTTATGCTGGCAGGTCTACTATAGAAGCGAAACATTTATTGAGAGGTTTGATGGAGAAGTTCAAAGAGAATTAGAAGGATCTACATATGATTTTTATTGATTTAGAAAAAGCTTACGGTAAGATTCCAAGAGATATCCTTTGGAGAGTTCTTGAGAAGAAAGTGTTGATATGACATATATTCAAGTTATTAAAGATAATTCGTTACCTTTTCATCGTTCTTAAATGTAAGTGCTTGGCTTGAGTTGTGATCGTCTCGTTTAAAGGAGCTGAACCAAAGCTCCTCCAAATAATGCCTTCTAAACAAGTTAGGGTTTGCTTCTAAGTTAAAATAAAAATAAAAACAACAGCAAATAGTCTGGCTTAAGCTGATATTGGGTTCATTGATTGGACGGTCAGATTTGCTTCTAGGTCGATCAACGAACCACGTTCAAAACCAGATTATTTTCTAATTTCCCTCCAGGTGAAATCCACTATAAATACGAAAATCCCGCTAGCCATCTCTCCTTATTCAGGGATTGCCATTTGGGGTCCAAATGGAGGTTCCGAAGGCAATCGTCGCTGTTTCTTCACACCGGACTGATCTAGCACCACAGGAGACTGAATCTCAGATCTCTTCTCTTCTATACGGTTCGTTTCTTACCAGAAACCCTAGTTTAGACTTTGCCGATATTTGGAACTTTTTTATTTATTTATTTATTTATTTTTCTTATGTTTTCCCGTTGTTTCTTTCGATTAGGACCCGTTCATGTTAAATCGGAGGAATTGTAACAGCTCTATGGCTTTGTGATAACGTTAAGTTGATGATTTAGCAGTATAATGATCTGTTTGGTAGTATCCCGATATCGCATACTCGCTTTCTTGTAGCGCCTTGGTTTTGTACAATTCGTTTCATCCCAGAAACTCTAGATTACCGCTTCAGCTGAGACTGCTTTATTTAGTTTTTTATGTGTTCCAAATTATCTATTTATTAAATCCTATTCATGTTGAAGCCAAGGTAACTTAACATTGTACGGACAATTTTGCTGTTCGATGGATACGTTTGGTAAAACATCAGAATTTAATTGTTGATATTTCTTTGAGCTTTAATTGATGCACGCTTTCCCCATAATTCTTGAATTGATTGGAAAACAAATAGACAGCTTCCAAAATCAGGGGTTTCTGTAGCATTAATTGCTATTCTGCATAGTTTGAATAGACTAAAATCATTCGATACAACCCAGAAAACTGTACCCCTACAAAATTTAATTATTTTACTCAATATAAAATACTTCTGCGTAGCCTCTTTCTGATAAATATTTGCATCCAATGCTCTTCTGAATATATTTAATTCAGCCCACAAAATATCTTATTTTGCCCTCTACAAAGAATTGTTCTGTTGTGAAAATGTTTCTAAGTACTGTTCTCATTTAATATTACCATATAATCGTTGATATTCCAACAAGCATGTTTCTATTATTCGATTTTGTATAGGTCGCTATTTGCAGCCGGGATTTTTTATATGTGTCGTATCAGAGAGTTATTTGCTTTATGATTTTTATCCTGAATGTATGTATCGCATGACAGCGCACAAATATCCGGTTCCTATCATTAATACCATGCTAGAACTGCCACCACATGGTACCATTTCATGTAAAATATAATTCAAGTATTTATAATAATATATTGCTATATCAGCACCTATTTTCTTTCCTTTGCATTCTTTTGATGTGCCTTTTATATCAATACTTCATGGAATTTTTCTCATTTAAATTTAATTTATGGTTGACATGAATTAGAATGATGTTTTGTAGTTTAATGTTTGATTTGTTATTATTTATAAGCATCAACTTTTAATCTTTTGTAGAACTCTTTAGATTGTCAATTTGTGCTGAGATTTATTTAGGGGCGAGTATTCAGTCAGTTTGGATAGATCTATTTGCAAATTAGTCAAATTAATTGCAATCAAAATCAAAAATCCAAAAAATTGAACTAATCAAAATTTTAATAAACCTAACAATTGAACAAATATTTGATTTAGTTTAAACGGTTTGATTATGAATTAGCCGAAGTTTAATTGTTTGCTGGAGTTTGATTATAAAGATACATTAGAAAGTTCATATCTTAAATGTATAATATTTTTTTTTTTAAAGTACAATATAAATTTAACACTGCTATTGTCGGTCCCAAGCCTGAATGTGAAAAGTGGAAGGTTGTGTTAGGTAATCGACAACCAACGTAAAAATTGTTGAAATAAAATCATAAAATGAATCCTTTTGAACTTTGTGTAAGTGTTAGGGCGTTCCCTAGAATCAACGCGTTGTATGATATGGATACAGTGAAAAGTGTGCAAAGAGCCGCTACACCGACGCCCGTCTGCAGTGCCAAATAAGTAAGGGTTCTCACATTACGGACGAATGTGGATAAAGAAGTTAGCTCATGAAATTAATATTAGGATAAGATCTTGAAATATAGGTACTCTCAATGATAAATTAATGAAATTAGTTGATATTATAATGCATAAAAAGATTAATATCTTATGTATTCAAAAAATTAAATGGGTTGGAGAAAAAATTAAAGAGATTTATAACTTAGATTTTAAACTTTGGTATTCTGGAAAGAGTTGCACTAGAAATGGTGTAGGTATAATTATATATAAGAGTTTGAAGGATAATGTTGTAAGAATTAAAAGAGCTGGAGAAAGAATTATAGCACTTAAGATTATTATTGATACTAAGATTTTTAATATTATAAGTTTTTATTCTCCTTAAGTAGGTTTAGATATAAGGTTTAAAGATAAATTCTGGAATGACTTAGATAATTTAATACAAATGATACCTCTTGAAGAAGATTTTTTGTTGGAGGAGATTTAAATGGACATGTCGGTAGAGTGGTAGAAGATTTCAGAAATATTCATGGNATTTCGAGCTAAAATCAGCCGATCAAGAACCTCAAATACGAACAAACAAATCTTTGTTCGTGTCCAACTTGTTAACTTAGCGAACGAGCCGAACACGAACTTATTAACCAACCGAACACAAACTGAGCTATCTTGATAGCCCTATTTGGGAAAAAATTATTCCATACGGATCCGACAGCGCACGCAGCTTGTGTGCGGTGTCCGATCCGGACCGTAGATCACCTGATTTACGGTCCCGATGTATTTCAGTGGGACCCACCTTTTTTTTATATAAAAAAACAGAAATAATCCTGGTCGTAGATCACCGTGATCTACGGCCAGGATCGGACACCGCATGCAATAGTAGGCCGGCATAATTAGGGCTTGACGTTTTACAGAAAAACCCGCTACTTTATTAAAATTTTATGCAGTGTTCATTACTCGTTGACGGGTAACCAGTAGATATTTGAGAAGCTTACGTCTTATCTTGGTAAACGCTTTTAGCTTTAATGATGGTGATGCTTATGTTCTCTGCTAGGAAAGTCTTTAAGAATGGCCATTTTGTGGGGACCACTCATTGTATTTTCTTTTCTTTTTTTTTTTTTTTTTTT
>JXCR01146162.1:318-17512 GCA_002079205.1 Phalaenopsis hybrid cultivar
GAGCCAGTCTTTAAAGATGAAGCATTTTTCTATAGTGTGCCCAAGCAACTAGTGATATGGGCAATAATTTGGTTCATTCTTCCTACCCACCTCTTAGGGCTTCTTCGGGTCTGGTAGTCTGAACTCTGGCTTCTTCATCAGACTTCTGAATATTTTAGGTATAGCTTCATATTTGAAAGAATGCACCGTTTTACATCGTTTTGACAGGGACATTTTCTTATCCCCTGTTCAAGGTGATCCTTCTTGAGGCAGTCGCTGGTTAGATTGACTACTTTGTTTCTGAGCATACTATGATGAAGACTGGCGAGACTCTTCTGCATATATCTTCATCGGCTGCTTTCCTTTATCGACGGTCGCTACTACTTATGATTTCTTTTCAAATGCTCTGGTCACCTTAGCCTTTTCGTGTGGCTCCAAGTGCTTGATTTTCTCTTGAATACTGCTGGCTTTACTGAGTAGCTTCTCGAAGGATTTGATGGTGAGTCTCTTGAACATGAAAGCGACTGACCCATGTATGCTCTTGAGTAAAATCTCAATCACATGATGTTCCTGTAGCTGAGGTTCACATTTCATGCTAAGGTTTCTCCACCTCAAAATATAGTCCACTAAAGTTTCGCTAGGCTTTTATTTTTCCATCATGAGCTCTTCAATAGACACACGATGTTGTGCTCCGACAAATCTTTTCACAAACAGTTGTTCCAACACCAAAAAAGTTTTAACTGACTTGTTGGGAAAGTCAGTGTACCAGTCGAAAGCAATTTCTGACAAGCTACTAACGAACTGCTGGAAGAGTAGTGCTTCTCTATTTCTCGTGTTGCCACAGCTGACTCGGGAATGTGCAATATGCTGTCTGGGATTTCTAATCCTATCAAATATCTTAAAGTTTGGGGTCACAAAACTCTCGGGGAAAGACACGACATCGAGTTCCTCCAGGTAAGGTCTACCCTTTAGAACCAATGCACCACCCTTAGATTGGGTTAAGGCGTCCCGAACTTGTTCAACCATTTGCTTGAACTCTTTCTCTGGCATAACACCTGCTGGAGAATCCTTTCTATGTTGCTCGTCTCTGTTTACTGAAGCAACCTCTCTTCTTTCATCTATGATGTGTATGATTTCTGGCTGATTGATCTCTGGAGAAGCCAATTGTGGCGCTTGTGATTGCCCCTGAATAGTGGTCAAGTCGGTTATGGTTGCAGTCATTTCTTCTTTTTTTTTCTCCAGTAGACTAACTTGCTCATCCTATAGGAGGATGGCCCTACGCTGCTCATCTACGGCGTTCTCTTCAGTGTGAGGTTGAGCCTCGCACGCAGATGTGGCGGCTCTTGTCTCAATTACATGAACATCCATGAAATCTTCCTCCAAGTACTCATTGTAATCAAAATTTTTCTCATCGCTATCGACGGAAACTTCGTGTTCTCGAGCTAACTCGGAAATCTCGATCCTGAGTTTTTTAACTTTCTCTTCGATTATTGATTCCTTAATTGCTTTAAGATATGGAGGACCCTGATGGACATCCTCTACTTGTTCCTCCATCTCGCTGGCTATTGTTGCGAATATGTCAGATATTTCATACCTTGGTTTCATTCCCTGTCCTTGTCCCGTGGGCTCACTGAACTATATTGATGCAGCGACCTTGGGTACTCATACCTTTTTCTTTTTCGACAATGATGTCTCAGGACTGAATGTCTTAGTAGAAACATTGGTATGTCAAGGAAAAGTATGCTCCCTGTGGTGTAGACCGGCTACAGTGCCAGGTAATTGTCTTGTCTTTGCCTTTAGGATTGTAGGAATATCTCCATATTGGGTGACGGGTAAGATTTTCAGACCCAGTCTTGAATTAATCGATCGACAACTTATGGTCATAGTGGTGGTATAATCAGTAGTAATCACTATGATTTCAACTCTGTTCCCTAAACTAAACCAAACGGGGATGCGAGTAGGTAACATTTCAGTTGTCTTGTGGGACTGTCTAGCAAACTTGACGGCCTTCAAAAATTCCTTCTTCATGTGAAGGGAAATTACATGTCTTACTCGTTTAAGTAACTCGCTAAATGAACATCCTTCTTTGGTAGCTAGCCTTTTGAAAACTGCACTAACTCAGGTGATAGGAGTGAACTTCTTTCTCTCCTCACCATGTTCATGAAGTGGTGGTAATGCGACAGCGATTCTCCAGATACTCTCATATCCATCGGTATCCGTCAAAGGATGGAATTTGCTCCCTTGTAGGAGTGGATAAATTTTTGGTAATCCTTCTTCATCTTGCTGAGGCTTCTCCTCAACGGGTGTCTTTTTAAGAGCTTGGGCTTTGATGGCCCTCCGAACCCTTTTATTGTGGTTCCTTTTTTGGGTTCGGGTTACTGGTACAGTCCTTGAGCTTGATCCGATTTCAAACATGGGTGGTGGGACAGTTAATCCCTCAGTTGGATTCTTAATAATCACTACTTCTTTCCCCTTAACAACAGCAGGGATTGCAGGTTTGGCGGGTGTCGTGACGGTAGTAGTTTTAGACTTCTTACAGACAGGGAAGTCTTGAAGGCAGTTTAGGTTGAACTCTGGAGACGGTTCCTGTATTTTCGGTGTGGCGATCTTCATTACCACAAATGGGGCTTTCCCGAGGATGACCTCGAGATCTTCAAATTCAGCTCCAAATTTGATGGTAGGAGCGAGATTACGGGCTTCATGACTCGTTGGCAGGTTGCAGAAAAAGGTCAGCGTTGGGTAGGCCATTGCAGCAGGCTTGAAAATAGAATGTTTCGGGGTTAGCTATATGACCAAAAACCTCATGATTTTTTTAGTGCAAACACTGAAAGTAGAGGTTGATCTGTAGACCAGACGGGTTCTTAATTTATGGGTATTTTAAAATTTTGTTTAAGAAAAATCAAGAAGTGTAAAATTTAATTAATATAAGAAAATTTTAAAGTACGCACAACATAACACGATTTGGTTTAATTTGCAGAATAGCAAATTAAATTCGGAAGGAAGATGGGAAGTAATTTAGGACCCAATGTTGGACCCATTCAGTGGCAGACAATGCCTAGGTAAAATTAGTCCACCGACACACCTATTGGGGGTCCAAACCCACATGAAAATTTAAAAAGTCCTTAATGGCCTCCTGAACCCTTCTGTTCAAAGATGGTTGAACAGTAGTCCTGAAGTCCAAGGAGTTAGTCGTACTTTCCCAAGATAGAAATGGGTAAAGTATGTCAACAGAAGAAGGGTAATCTGGTCTAAGAGGGACATGGACACATTACCAATGTGTGAAGATAATATTTTTTTTTATTTGTATAGAGAGAAAAACTTGTCCCCAGCGGAGTCGCCAGAATCTATCAGTGCTATTTTTTGTTGGAGGGTTGCCCGTAAGAAGCCGTCGGTTACTGGAATCAAAATCCCGTTGTCAGCTTCGGAAAAACATTTTAATTTACATATATATTTTATTTTGGAAAAATATGAAATCAAACTGACCCCATTTTTTTCATAGTTTAAATGAAGGAGCATTGTACCTCAAATCTTGTATTTATCCCGAAGGATAAACACAAGAATTGAGGATGAGGCTCAATCAAATAAACTAAGAAATATATGACATCCACTTGGTCTGCAAAACCTTTATATTTTCTGACAATTTCCCCTATTTGATATGAAGAATTAAATAGGGTGTATATTAAGCTATGTTCGAACATGCTTCCTATAAGGGCAAGCTCCTATAGTTAATTACATATTAAATGACCAAAATCACCTAAGAAGACTCAATAAAAATCAGAAAATATTATCTTCAAGGAGTTTCAAAGGTTAGAACTTTTCAATGAGATCAGATGTAGATGTGTGAAAGGGGATTGGTTCAAATTTGGAACATTTTGTTGTAAAGTTCAAAAAAGGAAGAACTAGGGGATGTCATGGACACAGAGGAGAACCCCAGTGACTTCTTAAGCTATCCTAATGTTTGGCTTCAGTTTTAAAGAGAAACATTTAAGTGTTTCATTCTGCCAATTTTTAGTTGTTAGGGCTTACATTTGTGTGAAACAATCACACAAATAGCCTGGAAGATGTGATGATTTAGGTCTTGACAAACGACAACCTCAAAATCCTAAGATGATTTATGGCTTATATTGTATAACAGGGTTATACAAAGGCCTAAAGATAAGATGAAGATTTACGTTGCATAAGTAAACAACCTCGAACTCCTATGTCTTTGATGCTTAAGTCTAAGGAAGGAAGATTGGTTTAGTTGGGGAAGACAGGTTTTGCTGTTGAAGATGGACGTGCTGCCCACCATGCTAGCACCAAGCTCCTTGCCGTGACAAGTTTGAGTTTTCTAGTATGTCAAGTTATGATGTCAAATCAGGTGGCTCTAGTGTTGAAGTTCTTTAAATTTTATGGGGGCATGTCAAAGTTGATTAGAGTGACACTGGTTAGGATCCTACGGTTCCCTCGTTCCGGCACCACTATTTTCTATTTGATTCACTTAGTTTAAATGAAGTTACTAAACTCAACTTAATGAGTTCTATAATTTCATTTAGACCGTGGGAAGCCTTGTTAGCAACCACAGGTTACCTCCTCTGAGGAATTTCCGATCATACGATAGAGATGTCTTAATTTAGTTGAAGTTGTAGTATTGTGTGATGTTTGTGATTAAATTTTGAGTTGTTTTATATTTTGAATGTTGTGGTGGTGAATTTATCTTTATTGATTTTAGTTTTGATTTAAGTTTTGGTTTTGTGGCTATCCTAACAGTTTTAGTTTTCATGCAGGGTGACATCGTTGTTTAGCATGCAAGTTTGTGTTAACATAAAAAGTACAGTATGAAAGTACAAGAAAGACAACACTGTAAACTATAAAAAGCGTAACTGGCAAGTCTTCTCATTCCACTACATGAAACTCAAAATGCAAGTTAGGGCATTTTATATGAAACATGAAAGTAAACTTTTGGCGACCTATCTAACCCTAGGCCATATCTTGGTGGGTCCCTATTTAATCAATTAAGGATGAATTTATCAAGCAAAACATATTAAGTTTGGTAGACCTCCGTGGTATCCAACAGACCTGGAAAAAGAAGCAAGTTCGTGCTACTCTCTCACCAACTGGTGAAAAGTCTTGAGCTCATTTAAACTTATTATGTGGACTCATCCTATAAATACCCTTGGTGCTTAGTGAGCATTGAGGTCTCAATTATCCCTAAGAATAGGGTAATTATCACTTGTGATTCAATTTAAGAATTATGTGGGTGAAGACCCTTGAAGAAGCAAGTTAATGTAAGTTGAACACTTAGCCAAATTTTAATCCTAATTGGGCTTAGTGGTGTTTCAAGGATGTAAGGCAAGTTAGTGTTGTTGGAACTCTTAGCCAAATTTTAACCCTAATTGGGCTTAGTGGTGTTTAAAAATTAGTGTAATTTGAACACTTAGCCAAATTTTAATCCTAATTGGGCTTAGTGGTGTTTCAACAAGTTCAAGAGACTTAGCCAAATTTTGACTTGGGCTTGTAGTGTTTGAATAATGTTTTTATTTTCAATGTTGTTTGTTTTTCGAATTCTCATTTAAACAGTTTTGATTTAACTTAGATTACTACTAAGCCCTTAAGGCCTAGGTGAGTGTCTTAATTAGTTTTGAAAATGTTAAGCTTTCGGTCATCATGATTTATTATTTGAATTTCATTTGAATATCAAATAGGTGTATTAAATTGATTGAATATTGACTTCAAAAGTCTTACCCCTAAGTCTTAGGTTCATTTTATTTTAATAAACATCCAAATTTTAATAATCTAGAAATTTATTAACTTATCTTTTTAATTAAGAAAGTTACTTTGGTTTCTACCAATTAACCCCTTGTGTTTCAAACATCAAAATAAACTGATTAAGATTAGAGGTTGCCCATTTCCCTATTTGAATTAGAAATTACATACTTGCCCCTATGGCTCTAATACTTCATAATTTGTCAAATTCAATTCAAATGACTTTGGAATTTATATCTCACCTCATTGATGGGTCAATTAAGACATCATAGGAGAAAATGTGATTTTTCAAAATTTAATTTAATTTACATAATTATTTTCATGCAAAAATAGGATTTTTCAAAGAAAATTCCTAACTTGACCAAGGTAAATCCTAATCCCTTAAAATTCTTTTTGGAGGTAGATCTAGACTGGAGAAGTTTTTGGACCAAATTTCATGATTTTTTAAATTTTATTTGAATTTTAAGAATTATTTTAAATTTTGGGGTATTTATTAAATATGAAAAATTTTAAATGGGGAAAATTAAGTTTTATATTTTTGAAAAATCTTCCTAAGGTTAAAGAACCCAGAGGAATGATTTTATATTTTTCTAAGTTTTATTTGATTTATTGGAATTATTTTAGTGAAAATCCATTTTTAGCCTTTAAAAATTATTTTTAAGTTTTAAAATTCAGTATCTTTATTTAGAAAATCAGGAAAAATATCCTAATTATTCCTAACTGCTTAGGAAGCAATTTAGAACATTTTCATGAATTCTATTTTTTTGTGATTTTTATGGATTTTTAATTATTTCAAATAATCAAAATGGGCTCAAAAATCAAGTTTTTATTTTAAACACCATTTTATTTTTAGAAAATATCTCTAATCACAGAGAACTCAAAAAATAAGTTTTTGTAAATTTTTGAATTATATTTTGATTTTTAAAAATCATTTAAGTGTTAAAAAAAGATATTTAACTTGAAAAATCAATTTAAGCCATCAAATGAACTCAAAATACTTTGAAATTTTTATGATGAGTTCTCTGGATCCTAAACAACAGTAGAGATAAAAAAATCAAGTCATTTTGTTGTTTTTTATTTTTTAAAATTAATTATCTTAGTGATTTAGGGTTTGTAAAGATTAGTTGTATTTTGAATGACTTAGCTTATGAGAAATTTTTCTAAAGATTCTTTGATCATCATAAACCTTCCAAAATTTTCTTGGATTTTTCTAAGCAAAATTCTAATCATTATGATTAATTTAAGCAAATATTGTGCATAAACTTGAAAATATGGATCTTTGCCTAGGGACCTCCTCTAACTTTGGAAAAATCAGAGGATGTTTCCTAACACAGAGACAACAACATGCTAAAATTTCAATCCATGGTGATATGTCTATATGCATGGAGAATCAAAACATTCAAATCAGTGTTTAATTAATTAAAAATAAAATATGCATCAAATGGACTTAAAATTATTTCCACATTATTTTTCTCTATTTACTGAGCAAGAGGGTATTTTTATTTTATTTTTATGATTTTTTACACCAAAATATGAATTTTTAAAGTTAAGGATCATTTTCTGATTTTTTTAAATCCCTATTTATCTATTTAAACGCGCAACACTTACTGGATCCTTGGCAGCTCTGAAGGCACGCGTGGCACGCTTTGATTGGACGGTGTCATCCACATATCCGCTGACTCGGCCTGCGGTTCATGTAAGGAAGCGCTGTCTGGCTCGATCTCCTCCGTCCATCTGATACACACGCGATCGGACGGCTCCCCGTCATCATCCCCGATAGAGTGATCCTGTGACCGTCCACACTAAAACCCTAAGATCTTAGCCTAGACTCTACCAAATCACTTCGGGTTTGATCCTATGGACTTGTCTAAGTGAGACAAACAATTCTACGGTAATCATGCAATTAAGTTAAGCCTAATCAAATGGAGAATCAAAATAGGCTTGAGAGGAGGAGAGGTTCAATACCTTGGCTCTGAGAAGGGAAGCTTCGATCAGAGGTGCTTGACACGTTCATTGGGGTCCAAGGAGGCTAGGGATTAAGCCTCTGGCTGCGGGGCAAAGCCTTGGCAGGAATTCGACCAAGCCCAATTTCAGGTGTTGGTCTAGAGCTATGCTAGAGGCTCTGTGGAAGAGGAATTTGATGGGGCTTTTCCTCCTCTCACTGTGGTGAAGGTGTGGGTGAGTTTAATTTGATTTTTATGGAGTGTAGGAGTGTAATGAGCTCTATCCTCATTTTAGGTAGAGATTCAAGCTCAAAATTTGGCTCTGACAAGGGTATTTAGAGCAATGTGGTGGTTGGATTACATTGAAGAGGTCTCAAAGAGGCTTTGGGATCAATTTGGGGAAGTCTCTCAGAGGAAATTTGAGCTCTACCTCCATGGCCATGGAGGGGAGCTTTTATAAAAAATGGCTTAAGGCTTGCTTCCATGGCCAATTAGGGGGTGAAATGTGTTGCCTAGGTGGAGGGCAGAGAGGCTCCAACATTTAATTTGGATGAGATGGCCTCTAGGTTTGAATTGGGTTTAATCCCATGGGGTGGCTCTCGGTTTGGCCATTTTTTGACCACTAGGTCAGCTGGCCAGCCAGGGGGAGGTGGCTAGGAGCACAAGGAACCCAGGGGAATATGTCACAACAATTTAATGTGTTTAGGCTTTGTTTTGACAAAAGTATCCTAAGCTTACACAAATATGGAATGAAATCCCTTAATTTAGGGGACCTTTGGTCCATGGCTTAGTTTAGGTGGTTTTAAGAGGTTTAAGCTGGCCACTAGGGTCTAACTAATGGTTGTGGAGTCATTAATTTGGTGACTTTTGGGTAATTAGGCCATCTTTAGTGCATGGGTTGAATGTGGGTTAAAGTGATCAAAGTTTGGGTTTGGGCTAGGCTGGCCATGTGAATTGGCATAATTGATTGATCAAAATTGTGTAGATGATTGTTATGAAGATTTTTGGTAAAGGGATGAAGTGATTTTGAGTTCAATTGGTGGGTCAATTTGAGGGATTTTTGAAATTTGGTCAATTTGGGCATGTTGGACTAGACATGGGTCTAGGTTGGGCTAGCCTTGTGACAAATCCAAATTAAATGGTTAAAATGATCAAGGGAGATGTTGTGAAGATTTTTCATGAAGAGATGGAGTGGAAATTTTGGGGCTAAGGCCATCAATTTGGTGAGATTTTGAGACATGGCCATGTTGGGGTTTTTTGGACTTAGGTTGGAATCAAATGAAATTGAGACCTCACCAAGGCCAATTGAAGGTCAATTTTGATGTATGGGGATCTTATGAAGGTTCTTCAACACAAATTGTGGCCAATTGAGTGGGCTATGGGTTGAATTTGGTGGAACCAAGTCATGGGGCCATTATTGGGGTTTTGATCTAAATCAAAATTGAGTTCAAATGATGGACTAATTGAGCTTGGATTTGGTCTATATTGGTCACATAAAGAGTGTATTTAAGGTTAGAATTGAAATTGGGGTAAATTGAGACCAATTTGATAAACATTTGGATTGATTTGGGGAAAACATGGGTCTTTAAAGGGCAATTTGGGGGTTTTGATCAAAGTTGGTCAAATTGGCCAAATTGGGTCTTTTGGTAGTTGATAAAAATGAAATTGAGAATATTTTGGAGGTTTTTGAATTTTTTTGGATTTTTTGGAATTTTTGGAATCTTGGGCTAAGGAGGGGGCATTTTGGTAGTTTAGCCAATTTTGGTGATTTTGGGTAGTTTGGGTGTTTTCAAGGTGTTTGAAATGATTTTTGAACTAATAGGATATTTTGGGTAAATTTGGGAATTTTGGCCAAATTTGGGGTCCCAAGGGTATCTAGGTAATTTGGGAGGAATTAGGGGCAAAGATGATATGTTAGGTATCTTGGTAGAGTTGGAGTGTCAACCACCATCAATAAGCCATGGACTAATAGAAACCCCATTTTGGGTCCTCTATGTAGTGGTCTTAGCTAAACCCTAGCCTAGGGCTACTGGATTTAGGGAACCACCTACATGAGTCTCCCAAAAGTATTAAGGGACCAAAGCCTAGAAGTTTAAGTTTAGGATTGTGAGTGATTGTGAGTGCAAATATGTACCTTAGACCCTAGACCAACACCTAGGGTCAACCTTAAGGTTCAGTAGTCCTAATGGTGACTCATCTTGGGGTTCCCCCATAATGACCCCACTTACTAAGTGCTAGAGGTTATGATCAATATGTGGAACTTCAAGTTGAGTAAAGAGGAGTGTAGAATTTCTAATAGTGAGGGTTCATTTTCTAGTTTTCTAAGAATAGTCAATAGGAAAGTCCTATGGCTAGAACTTAGGCTACTAAAGAGAAAAAACTAAACCTCAACCAAAAGTGAGGTTAACAGAAAGTTAACACACATCTGGATCATATGTGATGACAACTTAAGATGTTGTTTAGCCATACCAGTTTTATAGAAGAAGAGGATAAGGCTAAGTATTTGAAGAACAAATGGATTGAAGAATATTCAACCAGAGTTATTAACCACCGTTCGTTTTACTAAATTTACTTTCCAAATACTGAAGGAGAGACTAATGATAGGCCAGGATTCATTTCACCAAATAAAGAGTGGAATTAAATTCATTGTTTAGTGTTTTTTTGTTAATGTTAAGTCTGTTTAGTGTGTTTTTAATGTTAAGATTGTATAGTGTTTGGGCTAGGACTTTTCTCATCCAAGATTATTTGGGTTGTGAATCTATGTACTGAAAAATATTTGTAATTGTTCGTGAATGAATATAAGTGTTTGTTTGTGTGAAATTTTGTGTTCTTTAACGTTAAATTGAATTAGTTAAGATTGGTGAATCTTGAGTAAAATGATAGTTGAAAGGAAAGATAATAATTATTAAGGAGTTATTATACCTTGTAGGGTTGGTTAACTTAAACCGGAAGTGCATTTTACTTGAAACAAAAAAAAAATCAAAATTTGTGCACTGGCGCCAAAGCGCCAAGACCCCCGCTTAAGTGCTGCCTAAACCGAGAGAAGGGCGCCTAAGCGCCGAACTATTCTCACTTAAGTGTTGGTTCACGTAAATTGGTTCGCGAATGGTTTAAAGTGACGATTTGGTCCAAAAAACCACAGTTCTTTCGCTTGACGTCGTCCCGTATCTCTTGAGTTCACGATTTGGAGATTAGGGCATTCCCTAATTTAAAGATTTCTAGGTGGTTTGGAGAAAAAAATTGTTAGATTTGATTTTATTGAGGTAAGAGCTTCACTTCTATGTAAAACTTTGTTATTTTCACCATGTATTTTGAGCACATTATGGATCTACCCGAAAATCACTATTCATGGTAAAAATTTGAGAAAACTCTATGGAAAGTACATAAATTTAGTAGTTTAATCTTTTAGGTGTTAAGTTTAATGATTTAGAGTTGAATTTAGGATTTATTGTGAATTATATATATATTTTTTAGAAATGGCACCAAGGATGAAGAGGAGCAAAGGAAAAGCCCAATTTGATTCAAGCAAGTTTGTTAGTGCGATAGCTTAAGATCGATATAGTGATGCACTACAATCGAGAAAATTGATACTTGAGTGTTATTTCAAGAGTCCGAGAGGAGTTGTAGAGGATTTGATTGTTCGCCGCTAGTGAGAGTGCTTTTGTAGTTTTTCTTGTTGTAATTATTTATGTTGTTCGGGAGTTAGATGCAAATCTCCCTGAGGCTGAAGAAGAAGGTGTCATGGTTAGAGGAAAGACAGTGCTTTTCTCATCTGAGGTGATAAATCAATTTTATCATTAACCCCTGAGCACTTTATGTTTTTATTCCAACTATAGTCCAAATGAGGAGTTAGATGAGATTATTTCATCGTTGATTGGAGGAAGAGGATTATAGAAAAGTACCAATGAAAAAAGAGTCAACTTCCCCACTTTGAAGTTAGATTCCCCATCAAAGGCATGACACTATTTCATTTCTGCTCATCTGCTGCCTACTAATCATCTTAATGAAGTGACCCGTGATCGAGCAGCTTTGAAATATTATATTCAGCAGTTCATGCCCATCGACATCAGAGCTTTAATTCATAATGTTATTACCAGTTCTATCGTCGCTGCTACTACTGCAGATTTGAGATTCACATCCTTGATCATTTCATTATGCAAGCAAGCTGGAGTTAGATTTGATAGCTGGGAGGAGATATTGTAGCCACTCAAAGCTATTATTAGTGTGAATGCAAAGTCTTATTAACATCATTGGATTTTTGACCTGAGAGGTGGATTTTCTGGTAGTTCAGCTGCTTTGACATCTCGAGCTTCCACTTCACGTGCTTCTATATCACAGGGTCAAACTTCTGGACCAGATTCTCAGTCACAACTATTGCAGAGGATTTTAGGCAACGTTAACTATGTTGTTGATAAGGTATTAAATTTAGAAAGTTTTGCAGAATACATAGATGGACATATGAGGAGACGTAGTGATTATCAGGAAGAATACCACTCATCTATGGAAACCTCATGAGAGGTAACCAAAGTTTAGTTTTCCCTAAATATCCAAAATATCCATCAAATCAGCCTGCAACTACTTGGCATAGTGATGAGAGTGATGCTGAGGAAGAGGATAATTAGACTGGTTCTATAGTTTAGTTTAGTTTTTTTATGTAATTTTGTGAAGTGTTTGTGGTACAATTATACTATACATTTGTTTTATTTAGAGTTGTACTTTATTGAGACTGTTAGTTTTGTTTTGTTAGACACTACTGTGATGTATCTATGTTTTTGTGGTAGTAATTGTGTTAATTGTATTGTTTAATGTATTTAGTTAGTCTGTGTTGAACTTAATTCTGAAACTTGGGAAGGTGTAGAATATTGCTAACTTTTACTTAAGAATTTCATGTTTAAAATTTTCAATTTACCACAAAATATTTTTCTTTATGTTGTGGTTGTGTATGTTTGTTAGTATGTTTGTATGATTTTATGGTATCCTCCACTGCATATAAGTTTAATGAATCTCTATACATCAAGTAAATTAAAATTTGATCAATTTATTTTTTACTATAATTTTTAATTTTTGTACTTGTATATTTAGAATATAAAAATTACAGCTAGCATGTTATTTTTAGTTTTCATTCCTGCCTATTTATATATGATGCTTAAATATTATATTTTATTAAAAATTTAAGTTTGGGGGGAGATGAAAAATTTTCTAAAAAATTGAAATTCATTTGTTCTAAATGTACTTCAAATAAATTTGATTTTGATTTGAAGAAAAATGATGATGTATATGAAGTTATATTAGGGAAGTAAAATTTTGAGTATAGAAATGAGTAAGAGAATTTAGTTAAAATTTGTAGTAATGAAGAAAAAGCTTAAAGTAAAAATTTTTTAGTGTGGAAATGATAAATATTGTGTAACCATCTTTAGAAGGAGAAATTATAATTTTGAAAAAAAGTAGAAGAATTGGACTTTTATCTTCAAAACTTAAATTTCTTTTATTGAAAATAATTTTCAAAACTATTATTATGTTTTTAAATAAGGGAAATATATCAACTCTTTGCTTTGGGAAAGGAAGAGTGGAATTCAAAATCATTAAATGTCTATCTAGATATAGTAATCCTTGCTTAAAAAAAGAAAAAAAAAAGAGAAAAAGAAAAGAAAAAAGAAAGGAAAACAAAAAGAAAAGAAAAGTTGAAAAAGGGAGGAGAAGCTTTCTAATCTTTTTAAAGTATAAGACTTGAAAAACTCTTAAGCTTAAGGATATAATATAGTAAGTAAAATTATGCTTGTTAAAAATTTTTAAGTGGAAATGATAGAATGCCTAAACTCTATATCTGGAAAATCTACAATATTTCTGAACTAGATGGGAACTCACATTTTCATACTTCTTTACTTTAAAAATTCTAAACTCTAAGTTGGTCTAATTCGCTAATATTTTTTCTAAATTCGACTACTATATTTCTACATCACAATTTTAGAAACTCCTAAAAAAACTCTTATACATAATCTACTTATTTAGTTTTCATAAGATTGGACTGTCACTTGATGACAAGTAACATTTTAAGTTTGGGGGATTTTAATACACCTAAAATATATAACCTTTTTTGTACATATTTGTATACCTATTTTTGAGATATTGCTCTTTAATGAAAGCTATTTGTGTATTTTTCTTCAGGTACATTCAAATGGATGAAAAATGGTAAAATGAGTGTAAAATGATCAAATTTAGAGTAAAATGAACTGAGGCGCTTATGCGCTCAGGACTGACACTTACGCGTTAGTTATATAGAGAGAGCCACACCTAAGCACCAAAGTAGTTATTTGATGATTCATTGAATTTGGATGAATTTTTGAAGAGGTGTTTGAAGCAACCCTTGGTAAAAATGTGAGAAATAGTTCATGAAAACAAAAATTCATTCAATTGGTCTTTGAGAGGAGGCAACTTCTAGAAGATTCATTGAATGGAGACACATTTTGAAGAGATACCAAGGCACCTCTAGGATTTTTATTAAAGAAGACTTGAACCATTAAAGGAAATTGTTAGAGGCCAATCATCAATCATCTATCAATCCAAAATCATCGCTGCCACCGCCAGCCACCTTTTCTTTCCATTTTGAGTGTTAGTTTGTATTGTAAGTGAAGGAAGAGAATTCAAAGAAACTTCAAGACATTTGGTGGAGAGGATTTGAGATAAGTGTTTATTTTTGTGACTACATTTGGTTTTAATTTAAACTTCTTGTTTGTTTGCATGATTTCTACCTTTAAACTCAAGTGTGTTGTGTTTTTTCCATGAATTATGAGTAGTTTTCTTTATATTTTTCCTTAAAATGATAAGTGATTAAGTATTGAAAGGAAGTTACGTGAAATATTAGACTTCAATAATGGAAGAAGTTGTGATGATTTTAAACCTTGTACTTCATTTACTTCTTGATTTGGCCAATTGAGATGTTAATACCTGTTGTGAGAAAATGTAAGATCTGAGATGGTATTGTCTCAGTCAAAAAATGGTAAGAATCACATTTGATTTCATGGATAAAATTATGATGCTTCAATTCTATTCAAACTATAAATTAGCCGATGTTCTTTATAGCATCTCTAGTAAGAGTAAAAAATATTATTGCTCCTATTTGACATAATACAATTAGAATACTTCCACAACATAATTCATATACTTGTTACTGTTTCATGAAAATGAAAAAGATATTTTATTTATATTGCCTTAATCTTGCAAGTATTTAGTTAAGTTAATTAGTTGTTTACTTTATTTTCAATTATAAAAAAATTACAAAAAGAATCAAATCTTCATTCTTATTATAACATCTAGAGTTTAAGTAAGAATACTTTGCTAAGTAAAATTTTGTTATCTAATTTCTTCTATTTTGTAAAGTTGTATATTGTCAGTTATCCCTGTGGGTTCGATATTCGAGGCTTAATCAAAACTCCTATATTACTTGATAATTATATGTATACTTGTGTAGTATAACATATTAAATATTATAATTGTATTCTTATTTGCTTCATAGTGAAAAATTGACTTAGTTTTGCTTGGGATCAAGTTTTTGGCTTTGTTGCAAAGTAATAATCATTATTAAGGAAATTAAGCATATAATAACATACATCTCATTTGACATTTATATGCTTAATTTCAAATGTGATGTATGTGATTATATGCTTAACTTCCTTAATTAATTTAGAGAATGAAAATTTTGACCAAAAGACCATGAATTGACCATGGTGGTCTAGGGTTGACCGTGGTGGTCTAGGGTTGACAGTGGTGGTCTAGGGCCGATCATATGATGATGTCTTGACTATATGGTGGCTGGGTCAATTACAGTCAATATCGTGGTCATAGAGTCCATGGTTGACCAAGCGGTCAATATAGTGACCATTGAGTCTAGGGTTGATCAAATGGTGAATATGGTGGCCATTGGGTCCAGGGTTGGCCAAGTGGTTAATATGGTCAATAATGGCTCAAATCTTACCATTACTGACTTAGCTTGTCTAAGGTATCACCTAATTTTGAGGTCAAAACATGACACATTAGGGTTTGGTCCAAAGTTTAGGGTTTGGGGGCCTCTGATTGGTTTAAGGAGTCAATATTAGTAGACTTCTTCCCTAAGAAGGATTTGATGATCATAGTGTTCCTAAGGCTTGCAGAAGAATCCCTGGGATCTTGACTTGATTTTGGTGGTTTAGGATATTTCATGACCATGAATGTCGGTTTAGGATAGATCCTCACAAAACTGAGGTCAACATTGTAGATCAAGAGAATGTGATGTGGTACATGATGTATATCATTGCAACAAAACTTTCATTTTCACCAGCAAACTGGCCTTATCTAATTGCTAACACACTTGCATAAAGCAACCACACTTCCATCACAAGTAAGAAGAGCGACCACACTTCCATCATAGGCAACCACACTCTCATAACTTGTAGGTAGAAAACATCTCAATTTCATCCATTCATCAAATTCTCAGTAAAACAAATCACACGAATAAAGCCCAGTAAAAACATCCCAATTTCATCCCAATAAAAATAAATCTAAGAAATAATGAAAAAAAGCCTAGTAAGAACAAATCTCAGTAAAAACATCCCGACTTCATCCAATCATCAAGTTGTAATTCATCGCACGATGAAAGCCAAAATCACATGNCATTTTTGCATTCGAAGTGTGTTAGATAAAAGGAAAATTTTATAAGATGGTGATGAGACCTACAATACTCTATGATGCAGAATGTTGGCCTTTGAAAGAGAACCATAAAACCAAGTTAAGTGTTGCTGAGATGAGAATGCTTAGGTGGGGATGAGTGGCTTGACACTCAGAGTCAAAATGTGAAACGGTTGGTGTAGCTCTTGTGGCAGATAAGATTAGAGATTATAGATGTTTTTGTCACATTAAACGTTGGCCAGCTGATGATTTGATTAGGAGAGTAGATGCTTTAGGTTCGACTCATGTTAAAATAGGTAGAGGTAGACCTAAAAAGTTTGGGTGTGTTGGATAAAAAGTGATTTTAGTTTATTAGAACTAAATGAAAATATGACACTCAGTAGGACACCATGGAGAAAAAGGATCCATGCAGCCGATCCCAGTTAGTGGGATAAAGCCTTGTTGTTGTTGTACTACAATTTTTTAATGAGGTTTGGTCCACCAAAGCCTATGTAACAATACTAGGTTCTGTTGGAGGTTTATATGAATTTTTGTGCTATTTTTATTTGGCAAAATATTTCTAATGCAGTTGGACAGAGGAGGAAAAACAAGAAGAGCTTCAACAACAAAAAACAAAGATAATTCCGACACCTGCTCAATTTATTGGGTTTAGTAGTTGCCAAACTAGCCCATTTGGGGTGAATGTTCACCAAGTTCATTCTCCTTATTTAGAAGGATTCTAATTTCTTTTTCTGCCATTCAATGACCTTTCTTACTTCACTCTCCAATAATGAAATAGATTCTTACGAGAGAAATTCAAAATACAGAAGGGAGGGAGTGGGATATAAGGGGGTTGATTAAATGATTTACTAAGGAAAGGTTGGTTA